>JAIFZK010000088.1:0-37500 GCA_027481765.1 Tenualosa thibaudeaui
TCCCTAACTGCTACGTTATAACCACCCAGCCCCAATACTAGGCCAATACAAACCCTCACCCATCTTGGAGATTTTGAGGCACTTTAGGGCTGTTTTGCCATCTGTTCATGGCAGCTTTCTCCTCAGACAGATTGACATAGGCTGTGAGTGTGTTTCTGACTCTTTGAGGATTTTAAACAGGATTTTTTCCATGCCATTCCAGAATTCTATATGCACTAACTGAGAACGACCTGAGGACCAGTGGACTTGTGCTAATCAAATCAAGCAGTAACGGTCAGCTGGTCAGTTTAAATATCTCAGCGTCCAGTTTTCCATGAAGAGTGGTTCTTGTCCTAATGGTGGTATGGGAGGATTTGAATGGCTGCGTTGTGCTAACGTTACTTTAGCATTAGCCGTCAGTCAAGCTACAGGGCGATACGTTCCTCACTCGAGAGGTGACTTCTATAAGGCTGTCCACGCTGACAGGACTCATGATCCTTTCACTTCAACTACATGCTAAGGCAGAGAAGGAGAAGTGTGTATGTGTGTGTGTGTGAGATAGAGAGAGAGAAACTTCAAGCTGACAGAACTTTGATCTGAAACTGCAGAAATGAGTAGCAGAAATATTCTTAGCAAATAGTGAATAAGGCCAGTGGATGTGCTTGTTTCCCAGCATCATAGCTAACATGTTTGTCAAGTTCATGACAGTGGTCTAAACTCTGATGGATTCCAATCATTACAGTATGCATTTTTACTAGCTTAACTAGTGATTACAACAGTCACTCTTGCAATCATAAAAGTTGTTGTTGGGGGTGTAAACAGGTCAGCCAGACAGACAGCCAGACGGACAGGCGGACAGACAGGCAGACAGACAGGCAAGACACAGAAGAAGATAGACAGACAGATAAAACAAAAGCCCCATGACTTGCATTTTGTTAAAAGAGAAATGCAATGCGATTCATTTCTTAGCTCTGTTGTTGCAGGTCACAAAGTACTGTCTATAGGAAAAAGAACAAGAAAACATTGACCAAACCGTAAACTATCAGCGAACAGTAACTGAATGGGGCATAGGAGAATGAAACTTAAAGTGAGTTCCTGTGCCCCATTCAATTAGTGTAACCTGTCGATGTTGTTTCAAATCTTCTTGCACTAAGTGACCTAGGATAACAGGGCTATGGACTGATTCACACCTGATTTCTCCTTTAATGTGCCACCAAGCAACCTAGCTGTCTCAGGAAGATAACTGCCTCAAAGAAGAGTCAATTCCTAAGCATCTGCCAATCAAGCCATAGAAACGCACACAAACAATAAGCCTGACCTAGACTCCTACTCTCTGCTGTAGCACCGCCTGGACCAATCAGTGTTGAGTCCCTGAGTCTCTCCACCAATGAGCAGCAATCCGGGCATGCTGAGACCAGGATTAGGGCAAACACAGCGTGTGGAGGGGGATTATAATCCCAGGTCTGAGACACAAACAGACGCAAGCTAAAGCACGGCGAACAGGAGAGAGAACAGAAGCTAAGGCTTCTGGTCGTAATCTAGAGGCAAGAGATAATTTGAAGGGGCAGATTAGGGGCAAGATGCCCCCTCTGGGGTAAACTGTATGACGGTAGCAGAGACTGAACCACCCGACTCACACACGCACACACACAAACACACGCACACACATACACAGATGCGCGCACACCCACAAACCACAGATGGAAAGTGTGTAGGCAGTAATAAGCCCTGTGTCTATGTGTGTATGTGTGTGTGTGTGTGTGTGTGTGTGTGTGTGTGTGTGTGTGTGTGTGTGTGTGGTAGGGTGGAATGGGGGGGTCTACATTCCCCAAATTCCAGGGAAGACCATCAAAGCTGGCGGGTTACAGCAGGTCACACACTACAACCCCCCATGGCTGACTGCCAGCTGACATGAGTGGCCTCACACACTCACACACACATATCACCAACCCTCCCAAGAGTTCAATGCCCTTCTTAGGTTTGTGTGTGTGTGTGTGTGTGTGTGTGTGTGTGTTCAAGTCAGAGTGCTGATTAACCTCATGACCATGAGCATGTGTAAGAAGCGTTTGTGTGGTGGAGTGTGTGTGAGTGTATGAATGAGCGTGCGTGTCTGTGTGTGTGTGTGTGTGTGTCCAGAAGAAAGCGGGCAGACTATACTGCCCTCCAGGTCCAGGCCTCCACTGTCTCATGAATATGGAGTATTCAGCCCAGCAGCAGACCGACCTCAAGCCTGGGTGTTCACACACACACACACACACACACACACACACACACACACACACACACACACACACACACACACACACACACACACACACACACACACACACACACACACACACACACACACACACACACACACACACTGTCTCTCTTTCTCTCTTTTAGCTTAGCAACAGACAGACCGTCACTGATATTACTCAGTTCACACACACACACACTCACACACACACACAGATGCGCGCACACCCACAAGTCACAGATGGAAATTGACTAGCCATTTATAAGCCCTGTGTCTATGTGTGATGGCTGTAAAATGTGTGTGTGCTATGTGTGACATGACCAGTCTGTCAGGGTATCATCCCAGCTCTGCCGGAGGAATCAGAGCTGGTGGGTTACAAAAGTCAGCACTGCATTTCCCTATGGCCAACTGCCTGCTGACAACACAACCCCTCACACACACACACACACACATCACCAACCCTCAACAAGAGTTCAATTCCCTTCTTAGTGTGTGTGTGTGTGTGTGTGTGTGTGTGTTCAATTCAGAGTGCTGATTAACCACAGGACCATGCGCATGTGTAAGAAGTGTTTGTGTGGAGTGTGTGAGTGTATGAATGAGCGTGCGTGTCTGTGTGTGTGTGTGTGTGTCCAGAAGAAAGCGGGCAGACTATACTGCCCTCCAGGTCCAGGCCTCCACTGTCTCATGAATATGGAGTATTCAGCCCAGCAGCAGACCGACCTCAAGCCTGGGTGTTCACACACACACACACACACACACACACACACACACACACACACACACACACACACACACACACACACACACACACACACACACACACACACACACACACACACACACACACACACACACACACACACACACACTGTCTCTCTTTCTCTCTTTTAGCTTAGCAACAGACAGACCGTCACTGATATTACTCAGTTCACACACACACACACTCACACACACACACACAGTCAGTCACATTATTGACTGCCATTTATAGCCCATCATGATGGCTTAAAATGGGTCGCTATGGTGACATGACCAGTCTTCATATCATCCCAGCTCTGCCGGAGGGAAAGAGCAGTGGGTTCAAAAAGAGCCTGCATTTCCCTATCCAACTCTGCTCAACACAACCCCTACACACACACACACACACACACACACACACACACAGATAGACAACAAATGAAAATTCCCCAGCATGAGTCAGTCTGGGCTGGTAACTGTGTGTGTGTATGTGTGTGTGTGCGTGTGTGGATTAGAGCTACACTGGCACTGAGAACAGATGATGGGTATGAGCACCTGCTAGCACATTGACTTGTCCTGCCAGTGCCAACAAACTCCAGTTAAACCGTGAAGCAGAGGGGCAGAGGGACAGAGAGAGGGGGGAGAGAGAGAGAGAGAAGGTAGCGACATGGGAAGATAATAAGAATGTGAAAGGGGTGTGGGGATGGATAGACAAAAAGAGTGAGTGTCTGTGTGTGTGTGTTCACTGGACAGAAGGATCCACTCTGAAGAAGCCTGAGGAGGGGAGTGTGTGTGTGTGTGTGTGTTTGGGGGGGTTGCTTTGCTTGAGGGACAGAACAAATGCCCTCTTCTTTTGTCTGCAACTCTATTGCTTTCAGCCACACACACACACACACACACACCCTTCCCAATATCTACTATTCGGATTCCACAATGGCGCTCCCGAAGGGACACCCGGAGCTGAAGAGACAAATAACACCACAGGGATGGCCCTCCACCCAATACAGAGAGAGAGAGAGAGAGAGAGAGAGAGAGAGAGAGAGGGAGAGAGAGGGAGAGAGGGAGGGACAGAGGGAGGGAGAGAGAGCGGGAGATAGAGGAAGGGAAGAGAGATAAGAGAGAGAGAGGGTGATAGAGGGATGAAAGAGAGAGGGGGAGGAAGAGAGGGAGGGAGAGAGAGAGAAGAGAGAGAGAAGGGAGGGAGGGAGAGAAGAGAGAGTGAGAGTGATGGAGAGAGAGGGAGAAGGAGAGAGGGAGAGAGAGAGGGAGCGGGATATAGAGGGAGGAAAGAGAGATAAAATACAGATGGAGAGAGAAAGAAGAGGGAGAGAGAAGGAGGAAAGAGAGAGAAAAGAGAGAGAGACAGAGAGAGAGAGACTGAGAGAGAGGAGAATGACAGGGGGAGAGAAAGAGAGAGGGAAAAATGTAAGCAATACAAGAGAAAGTGAAAGACAGAGGAAGATGATAGGATAAGATAGAAGGGCAGTGAATGTGACACACACACACACACACACACACACACACACACACACACACAGAAGACAATGACAGAGGAAAGAGCAAGACTGACGTTACAAGAGACAGACACCGAGAGAGAAAAAGAGAGAGAGGAGAAGGGGGGGAAGAGAGAGAGAGAAAGAGAGAGAGAGAGAGAGAGAAAGAGAGGGAGAGACAGAGAGCACGCATTGATCTGGTTTCTCACTGTCTCCCTCCCTGGGGTCTTCTCTCACTTCCTGTTTGGAGAGAGAGCCCCTTGGCCAGACGATCTGATTCGCTGGCAGGCCTCGGACCTCTCTCCCGGAGGATGTCTGTCAAAACACCGTCCAGACCTCCCCACTACATCCACAGACCAACACATACCCTCCCCTCTCTCTCTCTCTCACACACACACACACACATATTGCCCATAACCTTGCCCAACTCCATCCTTGTCCACAATCTACACACACACACATTGATAGTAGAAGTAGCTGGTGCCATTAACATGCTTGCCCTGTAGGCTAGAGTCTTGTAGCAGTCAAACACAACACACACGCAACAAAAACAAACCTATCTGTCAACACCTACACACACACAAACACACACACACACACACACACAAATTCCTCCTCACTACTTTCAGATTGACATGCAGGAACAGAAAGTGTAACACCTCCTTGTGCAGCAGACAAATTCTCAAATAGCCACACACACCCACACACACACACACACACTCCACATTCCATAGAGCAGCGGCAGTGACATCTCATACACACACGGCAAAAAGATATCATTCATTTCATCTTAGCATAGATTAGTCTACAACAACATAAAACAAGGGCACCTCTAAAGCCCCCCCTCCTCTCTCTCTCTCTCTCTCTCTCTCTCTCACTCACACACACACACACACACTCCTGTCATACACTGCTGGAATTCCAGGCATGAGATCATCAAGCCACTCAACACTTAAGTGACAAGCCAAGCATCCTCAACACACAGCGAGCAAGTCAAAGACTGTGCAATTTATGCGCTTTCTAATGTCAGTCCAGCCCATCTGAGGAAAAGGAAGATGGTTACTTCACATTTCATAGGAGGGTTTCAACAACAGCAACTAACAATACGGGATATGCAAGGAGAAGAAACTGATGTGGAAGTGTGTTTGTTTACCAGCAAACTGGCTTTATAGGACAGATGGGTGTCATCTGTGTTTCTACAATCACTTGAGAGAGAGAGAGTGTGAGTGAGTGTGTGTGTGTGTATGAATGGCACATACAGAGTGTGACAGCAGGGCTAAGAGGGTGTCACCTTTATACTCTTTGCAACTCAATAGTTAACCACTAACCATCACAGAAGCAAGCCCTCAATTGTCACCTGTCCCTGAAATGGTCAGGTGACAGTCATGATCTTGAGAGTGGTCTGAGGCTGCAATTTTGCAAAAGGCTCTTCCACTACGTTTGGGTAACACGGTGCACACACATACACAGGATCGACAACAGCACAAGCGCTCCTCCAGCTTCCATGAAATCACCTTGGCTGTTGTTGACGTTAAAAGGCGCCTGGCTTCCAGATGCTTCGAGCGTCTGCTTGAGCAGTGCTTCAACTTCTCAATGCCGGAAGGAGAGTCGTTCTGCAGCAAGCATTTTTTTCGCTCCTGACATCCTGCCAAAGGGCTTCGACACGCACGACTACGCGTGTTGGCCACTGCATTAGGAGATGGAAGGTGAAGAGAGGGGAGTTCTTTTTCTGGGGGACCGCTGCGCATCTGAGCGTGGCCCGTTGCACCCAATAAGCGCTGACGAGCCCTTATGTGCACGCACGCTGTTGTCAGTCACTGGGGACATGTCGTATTAAGGCTCCTTCGTGTGCCTTGATAAATAATAGATCCGCCAACACTCTTTAAACAGAGAAGCCCTTCCCACCGTTATCTACCAGTCTCCAGCTTACATGCTTTCTTCGGCGAAGGCGTCGTGAATAATGGATGCTTTAAGGGCCATTATATGACACGAATCTAGGCCACAAACAAAGGGGGAGGGAGGCGGGGGACTCGGATAACGGTCCCAAACACTGACTCGCAGATACCACAACACAGAGCCAAGCCCGAGCTGCAAACGACAGCACTCGGCTCAAGTTGGCTTGTGGTGGACTTGGGAGGAGTAGGGCCGTACAACTTCCACTGTCCCACAACAAGCACGCACGAAAAAATGCAGCAATATAGTTTCCGGTTCTAGTTAAGTTTGTTTACACCCATTAAACCAGGCAATGATGAATTTTGCTCGTTAATTTATCACCACAGGCATTGGAGCCAGCAAGAAAATTCATACGTGTCCATGTTACTTGCAGTAACTGATCGTAATATGTGATGCAAGTCAAACTGACATCACTTTTTCTTAAATCACTATTTATCTCTTGGAGATATTAGTCTCCGTGTAACACAAAATCTTCTCTGGTAGTGACACAAATGAGCAGACGGCACGCGCTTTCATGTTAGCGGTGGTGAGTGAGCTGGATTGATAAATCCTCATTAGCTAGCTAGCTAACTAGCTTCCTAGCCTAAACTACTGAGGACACACAGACACTATGCCAATAATTTCTCATTTAGAAGATCGATACAATTTTTCAACCTAACGACGGTTCTCCAAATAAAGACATCACACACTCTCTCGTATCTAAGGGATTAAAATAGGGCGGAGGGGCTCAATATCACCAAAACTTCACAGGCCCTCGTCATCCACGGTTGAGATTTGGAAATGCAGTCCGTTTCGAAAATCAGCTGAGTGGGACGCTGCATTGTCCCGACTCGAGCCGTCCCCGCCTACCTATCCTCCGCCTTCTGTTTACCATTGCCGGGGACTGAACCATAGCTAATAGGCTAACTGGACTAGCTCGACAGATAGCGCGCTAGCAAAGCAGGGAGGAAAATATCCCGTCAGTACTCACCTCTCTTTTCGAGATCATATCCGACCACCAGAAAGTAATCGGCGAGCCTGGCCATCCTTTAGATCACGGCGACAGGCCCTTATAGCTGTTTTCTTTCCCTTTACAGTCGTTATTCCGTTCACATTCTGATGGCAGAACAGTCATCACGGGCGACAGCAGCATCCTCCCAGCAAAACTCGGCCGCCATACTGTCAGTGTGCCGTGCCCTGACAGCAGGTTGCGATGCGCAGGCGCACAGTGGAGGCTACAGGGAGGGGCACGAGAGATCAGATTGAGCGACCATTCATTAAAATTAGTGTTTATTAGTGATTAGTGTTTATTTTTTCAGTTACTGGGCTATCACTAACGTAAAAACAAATTGAAATTCGTGAGAATAAAGCATTGTACCCATTTTTTTATTTTAAGGTTGGTGTGTAGGTTTACATGAGCCATTAATTTAAGGGGCCTTAAATTGTTTGCCTTTACAGTTCACTTCAGTTTGTTGAGGCCTTCTTCAGCTACGTCTATTCGTGGGGGGTTATTCAGCAAAACAATGCAACCTACTCAAAAACAGTTTCTTGCTATAACATCCTTTCCAAAACTTTTCTCGCTTAATACCTTTACTTGACTTTTGAATAGCCACTCTATTTTAGGCAAGTACACAATAAAGGTCATATTGTTACGTCAGTAGGCCACTGATATTAATTAACCTGATGTAGCCTACATGTGTTTTTGGTAATAGGATGGGAGAGCTTATGATCTCGCCATGTGGGCTGGAAAAATAAAAAGCTCACAAGTGCTGCTGTCACAGCAGCTGCGCCTTTTGGTCTAGGCTACCCTGCCAACATTTCTTTTTCACTAATGACTTGTCCTCACCAGGTCTACATTTGTAAACAATTAAGACCAGGATGTGGTATAGCCCAGTACAACAGAACGTTGTTTAAAATGCACAGTAGGCCAATCTCAGTTTAAAACCTGAATCATATTTTTGTTTATAATGTTACAATTTTGTTAAAAGGGCACATGTGTACATTTACCCTGCACAGGCTATGGGAAGAGATCAGAGATAGGTTAGATATGTTGTATTCTAGTAAAAGGTGCGGACTTACAATGGTGTTTGTTGAAACAATTGGGATTGTTGCTAAAAGCACTGGGTTCCAATCTACAAGTATATGTGTCACAGGTTGTCACATGTCTGCATTGTTAGACCCCTGATGTCAACATGATGACTCCTCCTCCCCCTCTGAAAGTTATGTAATATTGCAAGAGTGAGGAAGAAGTGAGACCCTTTGTGTGTGTGTGTGTGTGTGTGTGTGCACGCGCCCTACTGTGACTACAGCAACAACAGAAGTGGGCATCAAGCTCATGGTACTGTGTCCCAGTGTTGTATAAACATTGCTTCTACATTCTGTCAGAGAGGGTGGTCGGTTTGCTGAGCTGGGCTGGGCTGACCCCTGCGCAGGAAAACCCAACGGAACCTCCACAGGCAGTGTTGGACCAGGCCCGTCCTTGGCTGCCAGCACTTAAACGGTACTCATGAAAAAAAAATTCCAGCTCTTCCTGTTCCATGCCCTTTAACCCAAAGTACTGCTCACATAAGGATTTAAAAAACATTCCCAGCCATGGTTCTGTGTCATGAAGCTGTTTTTCTTTTGTTGATTTGTTTTGTTGAGTCTTCCTCTTCCACCTCCTCCTCCTCCATGTCTATGTTTTCAACTTGTCACTACTGTGGCGCTGGGAGAGGGACGGGGCTACAATGATAGCGGTTCTAAAGGCAGAAACGTAAGCAGGTACCGTGTGTTGCCTTGGCTCGCCTGTGGAGCGAGTGACGCCTTAAACAAACAATGCCCTGCAGCAAGATTCATCTACGCACTAACATCTCACACTGCCTCTGTGCAGATGGGGCTGTGTCAAATTTCTGTCTCTGTCCCATGGACATACACAAACACACACACTCACAGAGGCAGAGTCATGAACTTCAGTTGGAACTCTGCCAGTAGGAAGGAAGAGAAGGAGGGGGAGGCATATCCAGCCTTGAGCTGGCTACCAGATAACACGAGCCTCCTGTTTGCTAATTAAAGGTAAGAGGGAGGAGAGGATGAGGAGGGGTGATGGGGGGTGTGTGTGTCGGGGGGTGGTTGGTGGAGAGAGCGGTTGGAGGATGAGCCCTGGCCATATTCATCAGCCAGATGATCAGGTTTCCCAAGAATCATGCTTTCGGCTCTCAGGGGAAACCTAGTGCTGCCGGTGATGAGCTTCTACCAGCAGCTGGGCAACCTTCAAATCCAGTTTGATACTAATAGTGCCCATCTCTTACATCTTACTTCAACATCTGTGCACAACAAACACACACACACAAACACAAACACACCCTCCTTCCCTTCATCTTCTTTCCCTTTCTCTCTGTCACACACACACAAAGATGTCTACGGAAACGCACACACACACACACACACACGCACACGCACACGCACACGCACACGCACACGCACACGCACACTCACACGCACACGCACACACACACACACACACACACAGATATAACCACAACAACACCAAAGCACTCATATAAATACACCGTCTCACTAAAAAACACACACGTAAACCCACTTACACAGCCATAAAATATATACTTGCAAAGACACACACCGTCATATATTTAGCAGGATCAGCTGAGGCTAAGGTGACTTAGACCCTCTGATGCCACACATGAATGATTTATGATGGACATAAGGAGAGTCATGACACAGTGTCGCTACAGGACTCTTATCTTATTTAGCCACGCATTGTCACACTGAACAGGCAGCCAACATTCCAGAGGCCAGAGGCTCTGCGAGATCTCTGGGACAAAGGGAGATGCTAACTGCAATTCCACTCTGAATGAACTCTGACCTTTGTGTGTGTGTGTGTGCGTGCGGCCATATGTGTGTGTGGGTGTAAGTGTGTGTGTATATGCATGTCTGTGTGTGTGTCTGTGTGTGTGTGTGTGTGCATAAGTGTGTGTGCATGTGTGTGTATACGGGTGTGTGTAGAGGTCAGTCTCTGTCCCTGAGCAGATCCGAGATGACATATTGCTCATTCGACAGACAAAGCTGCAACCGTCAGGCCCGGATGTTGGAGTCACATGATTTCCTGCTGACAGACCGGTAAGCAGGAAGTGGCTTTCGGGCCTCCTGCAAGTCATGGCCCTGCGTGCATGTGTGTGTGTGCGCTCAGGAGACAGCATAAATGGCATCATGAAACAGGGACGTATGTCTTGAATGACACTGGTGACTCACAAAGCCTTCCTCATCAGTGATGAAGAGTTGAGGTATAGAATCTCCATTCTTGACTGTTTTTTTGCCAAATAAATAAATTAATAAGTTAACAAGTTAACAAGTTAATAAGTGTGGACCCACAGACACACACATACTGTAAAAACATACATACTTCTCTAATACACCATGAACTGAATGAGAAATGGAAATGAAGTGTTCCAAAACGTTATATCCATCATTTTAATGAATTTTCAGAAATATTTTGTAACATTTTGTTTTTCAGATGTATCAATGGATTTACATTTGGGTTGGGTAAGTTTTTCATTTTATTTTTTACACCCTAAACTGCTTGAGAAATATTTCCCATTCTGATGTCATACTTGTGCTTCTCTTTGTGATGAGGAAGTTGTGGTCTCATTAAGCATAGATTTGTTTCCGTCAGCCCTCTCTCTCGTACCTCATATGGCCAAGGGTGTCATGAGTGTGTTGCTGCTCTCAAGGCTGATTTTAGCGTCCTGGATAAACCACATCTGCTGTGATCACACAAGCATCTCTGTTTAGATCACACAAACCGACTCGAGTGTAGTTTATAAGTGAAACTGTGAGGCAGGATTATCCAGGCTAGTGCCACCTAGTGCTTCCTCTCAGTTTCTCATTTAGCTCCACCACTGGTCAGAAAGCCAGGCGTAGGCTTCGGTTCACACCGTATCTGATCTTGGATGGGCCAGTCAGTGAACAGAGGATGGGCTGGAAGCAATAACGTTGATTTCAAACGATGCGTTCCAGCACGTAATATACGTCACAACCAAACAGCAGCGATTGGTTGAGGCAGATACTACCTGCCCACCGTGGAGTGAATTTATACCAATGGACTCAGACGCTTTGCACAAAGTGAAACAATGTGAAAGCGTTTGATGCACCAGGCTAAGGCACTGAGATCTCTAATTCCATGTCATGTTAAGTCTGAAGTCACTGTGTAGTCCCTGGTCCCCTGTGAGCTGTATGCCAGGATCTGTCTTTATGTTTTTACACAATTTATCAGTCATGGTAATACCCTCATCTTTTTTCATGAGCCAAACAATGGTGCCGCAGGTGGTAGAGGTGCTGTTTGGCATCTGGAGCCTTGCTCAGCCTGACCCCATTGAAGTGTCCTTGAGCAAGATACTGAAACTCAAATTGCTCACGGTGAGCAGGTTAGCACCTTGCATGGCAGCCTCTGCCACTGGTGTGTGAATGGGTGAATGTGAGGCTTACATTGTAAAGTGGTTTGAGCACTCGTAGGAGTAGAAAAGCACTATATAAATGCAGTCCATTCATTCCCATAAAACAGAACCTTCTCAGAGTAAACAGAAAAACCTGGCCCATTAAGTAGAAAGACTAAGGGAAATAGTTTGGCTCAGGTAAAGCACACAAGGTGATATTTACTTCATATCCCTGATAAGCTCCCCGCACTGTAGGCTGTACTAACTGTGGGGTGTGTCAGGCATGTGTGTGCATAAGTGTGTGAGTGTGTGTGGTGGCTGTCTGCCAGATATGTGTTGCACTGCTCTGTTTCCTCTTGTTTAGTTGCGCGTGTGTGTGTGTGTGTGTGTGTGTGTGTTTGTGTGCGTGTCTTTGGGTCTGTCTCACTGGAATGCTGCACAGGTAAATTTGGGGTGTCTCAGCTATGTGTCACACTCAGGTATGTTGTATGTTGGTTCAGCTGAGCTGACTGTTATCCAATGACTCTTCCCTGTGATGTGTCATTTCAAGGAGGGAGATCTGAGCTTTGGTATGTTTAGGTGTAGAGAAAGGAATACCAACATGAAAAAGCCCATGTTCAGGGAATACACACTGTTATTACTACAGTTGATAGTGATTGTGTGTGTGTGTGTGCAGTTGTGTGTGTGTGTGTGTGTGTAACCCAGGTGTGTCACCTGTGTCAGATGTTACATCAAAATTTTCCAATACACAGGTGATTCTTACAGTATATACAGTTGTGGTACCGTCTGAGATTTAAAGGTAATATTAGGTGTGTTTCACCAGGTGCCTGTGTGTGCGTGCGTGCATTCATGTGTGTGCTATTCAAATGTACGACATGCACACATTGTTGTATTGTGACTGATGACATAAAACACTGATGATGTTGTCAAAACAAAATGAAAACAAACAGAACCAAAATATAATTAGACTGCATGTATCAACATTGTTCCTTTTGGGCTATGTACATTCTTGCTATTTTTAGAAGTAGGGCATTTATGGATTTCTGGGGTGCAACCACATTACCATAATAACAGATCAGATGATTTATGTAATTGATTGACTAGTTTAAAGTGATTATGAAGCTTTACGTTCACATTTCTCTGATCCTCTGCCACTCAGCCCGCTGGCCCATTTAACCACCAGTTGGTTCTGGAAATGAAGCCTTTGTGTGGCTTGCCTCGCTATCCCATCCTCCACTGTAGAACCCCCAAACATGGTGCCTCTTTTACACACATGCACGCACACACACACACACACACACACACACACACACACACACACACACACACACACACACAAAACCTGGTACCAGCAGGAAAATGTCACACACACACACACACACACATACACACACACACACACACACACACACACACACACACACACACACACACACACACAGAAAAACAGCCTTTTGATCTGTAACATTTTTTGTGTTCACTTCAAACATTGTCTGAGAATGGTGGTGCAGTCTAACCAGCATGCCAAACACAAAGCCTGTGTGCAGCACAAATCAGATACTTAGTAGCCTTTTCATGTTATTTGCAAAATATTTCAGTTCTGATGAAAGACTAAATTGCAATTTAAAACTGATACAGGACATATAATATGTGTGTGTGTTAGTGTGTGTGTGACATTTTCCTGCTGGTACCAGGTTACACATCTGAAAGCAAAATACACCTAGTGGCAGTACCAAAAGCATTAAAGCAGAAATAGTATGCTGGTAAATGTGAACATACAGTTTTATAATATGTGTGTGTGTGTGTGTGTGTGTGTGTGTGTGTGTGTGTGTGTGTGTGTGTGTGTGTGTGTGTAGGCCTGCTGTATGTAGGCCACACATGTACAGTGTATGTATATGTTTTTGTAAGTATATGCTCATGTATGTCTATAACAACTGAATAACGAAATGCTCATCTCTAAGGTCACGTAGACACAGATTGTGATGAGATAGAGAGGAGAGAACAGAGAGGATTCTGGGTAAAGTCAGCCACCTGCCTCAACATCCTCTTATGAGCCACCAAAGGAAGGTATTATAGATAATGACTCAGCATTTTTTGCACTGACCAATAGAGGAACCTGACAGTTACCACACACACACACACACACACACACACACACACACAGAAACTTGGAGCCCCAATACCACAAAATATACGCACAACAAGTATGTTATGTTATGTTCCACCATACACACACACACACACATACACACACACACACCAAACACTATTATCAGAGAAGCACACCGACATTTGGCAGCAGAGATTGTTCAGTTTGTGTTCAGCTGTGTGTGTGTGTGTGTGTGTGTGTTTTGGCGAAAATACACACAGATGATTTCCTGTGGCAGTTGGTCATTCATCCTTTATGTGCTCAGGCCATCTGATCCTCTGCCACTCAGCCCGCTGGCCCATTTAACCACCAGTTGGTTCTGGAAATGAAGCCTTTGTGTGGCTTGCCTCGTTATCCCATCCTCCACTGTGGAACCCCCAAACATGGTGCCTCTTTTACACACATGCACCCAACCTCACCAGACACAGACACACTCGGACATACATGCAGAATGCATTTTGGCAGGCACATGTACGCTCACACAAAGACAAATGCCACTCAAATAGCCACGTATGCAGTTACAAATATACATGCACTCAGGCAAACTAATGCAAGCACACACACACACACACACACACACACACACACACACACACACACTCACTTATTATCACAACCCCCTGAAAGGCAGCTTCATGCTTAAGTAAGCTTCACTGGGAACGGTGGTAGAGTGATAAGCTGTGTCAAATGATCCTGATCCAGCAGTGGGAATGCTGGCCGATGTCAACCCGGATGCGGAGAGCGCCTCTGTCTCACTGGGAAAATGTGAATTCTCCACTGGAATTGTCCAAGCTTACTTAATGCTGAGGGACTCTCTTTATAATCAAGAGGAAAGCCCCTGAATTCCAGACTGTTTGTTTGTCTCTAGGAAGTAATTGAGCAATGATTATTTCTCGTCAGGGTCACAGTCCAGGCTCCTCCTCATGGGTCATCAAACGCTGGGCTTTCTGGTAGTGGTGTCTCCTCTGCCAAGCTTTGTTGCAATCTCTCTGTCTCTGTCTTTCACTGTCACTGATTCTGTCTGTCTTTCACTTTCTGTCTCAAGCAAACACACACACACACACACACACACACACACACACAAAGCATTTTAAGAGTCTGAGGGCTACTGGTCCCCCAACACAAAGTGTCTTCCATAGTTGCACAAAACAGCATTTTTATGATTGAAGGTGAAGTATGGAAGATTAATGTTGGCTCACTGTGTTGTTAAACGAGCTCTTTAAATATCTACATATGGAGCACTTCCTTAGTCACGGCTCCTATGATTGTGCAATAGCCTTGAACAGATGAACTAAATCAGTGGCATTACAGTAAGTCTATTTTTCTACTCATAAAAGAAAAGAATTGTGCATTCAATGCCAAAAACAAAGCAATTTTGTTTTTCAGATAGAAAAAAATTTGTAGAGACAGTATATGCATTGTTGGCATGCATATGGCATCAGCAACATCTGATCTCATAACTAATCATTTTTAACTACAGAATACATGGAGATTCAGGTAGAAACCCAATTGGACTATTGGCTAAAAATAAATAAATAAATAAAGTAATAAAAACTTAATCACCTGAATTAGACTATAAATTCCTTCTTTTACTGTATTGTAGCTGAGGACCCTAAACAGAATCTGACTTGACGTTAAAGAACCTCATTTACAGTGCAAAATCTATACATATTAAAGGGTTAATCCTGTGTGAATCATTCCATGGCCCTGTTGTTTGAGGCCATTGTGTGCTGCCGGTAGGAAATACATGAAATAGTGAATCAGCAGCTAACACTAACCAAATGGAGCACAGGAACTGACTTCATTTCATGTTTCATTTTTCTATGCCCCATTCAGTTAATGTCAGCTGCCAATTCAATATTCAGTCTATGCTGTATCAATTTTTTCCCCCTACAGATAGCACTTGGTGACCAACAGGGCTATGGACTGATTCACACAGGATTTCTCCTTTAAAGCAGTGCATATTCATACTGATCATACTAGTTTGACGGCCCAGGAATATTACAAAGACCCTTCTAGGTTCTCTCATGGCCAACTCTGTAATGGAAAGCCTTGTTTACAAAGTACAGGTCTTTCTGGGCCCTTGGCCCTCTGGGTGTGTGCCTGGTAGGCCTGATCATTACTCCATTTTTGATGACAGAGTGACCAAAGTGCTTTATCAATGTCTAACTGACTACAGTAAAGTGTTTTTGACTGTAGTTTCACTAGGGGGCAGCAGTCATAAGTCTGGTACAGGTTAACTGCTTCACAGCTAGCCAGAGGCCCAGTTACAGGGCATTTAAGGAAAAGAATGCTGCTCTTTACAAACACACACACACATACACATACACCCAAACACACATATGGACGCATGCACGCACGCACACACACACATACACCCAGACACACATATGGATGGACACACGCACACACACACACACACACACACACACACACACACACACACACAGGAAGGTGTGTTGGCCTTAAATTAATGCAATACCATGGTCAAAATCAGCAGAGGTGAAGTGAATTTGCAGTCCCTTGTTGTGAAACACTTGCATGAGCGCTTTAGTGACAATCCGCTCCCTTGGCTGTTTGTTCCTTGTTTCCTGCTCAAAGAATCATGAGAGAAACTCATGTAGAGTGCTTGACCTCTTCTGGATGTGTGTGTGTGTGTGTGAGAGAGAGAGAGAGAGACTGTGTACATGTGTGTGTTTTTGATCATCCTTTCAGAGTTCATTTTCTCAGATTTCCACACATATTAAAGCGTGTAATGTGCTTGGCTTCACTCAGGGGGAGGTCTAACTTTTTGTCTCATAAAATGTCCCACAAAATTTGTATTTACATTTGAGTGCTTGTTTGCAAGTAAACAATCATTTGGGTACATAGAAAAGCTATCCTTCACATCTCACTTTCTTGTCTGATTTCACACGGTATCTGCTAAGGCTCCTGGGTGGTAGGTCTGTCAGTCTACAGGCAGTCATCAAACTCAGGAACCAATTATTTTGGCCTGAATCTTGCAACATTTCAGGGAGGGACATGTATCAACTCTGTGAGACAATTTGTTCCTAAATCTGCGTCTATGATGCATAGCTACTCATGCGCACTCATGTGTCCTTAACGCGACCTATTAGACAAGCTAAACTGTGAAGAATGCAAAAGAGATCAAAAGAGAGCATTCTCCAATGCACCAATCTGATCTAATTTATAATGTCATTTCTCTCCTGTTACGTAAATGGGTCAGTATCCAGAGAATTGACCTGGTTTGGGCTCAAGTGGTTTTGATCACAGACATGAGTCTTTTGTTCATCTAATTATTTGCTGTCTGTCTCTTTTGAGTTTGTACTTACCTGCCTTTTACAACATGGAATCTGCCTTTCATCAGATTTTAATTGCACTTGTCAGGACTGACAAGAGCTGTGTCATAACGAGCAAAACATAATGAAACATGGCTACATTTGGATTGAGTTGAACCGGAGAATATTTTTTGCCCTACAGTGAATGATGCCCAGGGTGCGGTGTATTAGTTTGCCAATGTATTTGCTTTAGAAAAAGGATGTGCCATATTATTTGAGCCAACAATTTACATACCAACAGATTATGAAGTTCATGAACTGATGATTTCCATCAACTATCTAATTGCTTCTGTTACTGTGGGACATGTGGTGAAAAAAAAGACATGAACCTTAACCAAGTCTCTTACGAGAAGTTGAAGAGAAATAATGCAAAGGTGACTTCAAGACTTCAGCTGTGGGTGATAGTGAATTCCACAGAATCGTTTTTGGCATGCAGTGCATGTTTCACAAATTCCCAGTGAACTTACAGAAACTGGTCAAGGGAAATGAGCAAATAGATGTAGTGCACTCTATGGTCCATCCGGTGCAGTTCCCCAGCAATGCCAGTAAGTTACCAATGACCACTCTCTAGGCTGTTCACCTGCCTCTGGTGGTGTGACTCCAAGTCTGTCTGTGGTTGTATAGAGGGGCTTTTCTGCTGGCTAAACGTTTGTCTTGTACAATCAAAATAGACAAGCAAAAAGGTGGAGAGAGAGAGAGTCACTATCTAGTTTGTTCACATACTGTACACCTAATTTTAGTTTCAAGATTACAATATTTCAAAGAAAACATCATAACAGTTTTCCACAACAATTCAATGGTTTTGTACAAAACCCCCTGGATCAAGCCAGCACACATTCATACCCTTTTTGCCTCCTCCTTATTTGCCAAGTTTCACTTTCCCCATGTCAACAGTAGTATAAACTGCTCTCAGTTTGCATGAAAGAAACTGTTGCCTTTTGCTGAATCTCCAAAATGTAACACATGTGTACACTTCCCAGCTAAACAATGTTTTACGGGAAACAAATGACATTGCTTTCAGTTTTATACTTCAGGCTGGAACCGACAGACTAAAATGAATCATGTGCTTTTTTTATATTTCAATGCAGAATTAGCTTGCATTTCTTCATAATATAGGCCACATATATAGACTGCACGAATGCTCTACACATGCATAATCAGAGTACGTCACAAACCACAGACACAAAGGGTCCATTCAAAACAGTGGCCACACAAGATGCCATATCATCTGTGGCCCTTGACTGACCCCCTTGCTAATATTGTAATCAATTCTGAAGACTCTTGTCACAGTGCATTTGTGGCTCATACAGTATTTTTCAGAAATAATGAATGTCACAATACTCATACTTCACAAGTTGGAATGAGTGATACACATTTCACTTACCTCACCAGCTACCAAGAAGAGCTAGTATTTCCTTCTTGTTGGAAGCCTATATGTTTACCTGTATGTTTTATGTGTATTTATTATTCTGTGTGTACGTGTGTGTGTGTGTGTGTGTGTGTGCGTTTAGCTAAATTGCACATTGGTGTCTGGTGAAAAGCAATTTAAATCCTCTTTGTAATGCTTGACAATATATACAATGTTGACAATAAAGTACACTTTGACTTTGACTTTGGTCCAGTCACTGTAGATGTGCCTCAACCAGATATTATACAGTGACTTCATCCGATCCTTGCCATCATGTCAACAATGGAGAGCACCAGAGTGTAGTGGAGATTTTTGGGGATAGTATCATACATGATTACGCTCTCCTTGCAGTAGAGGGATTACAGGGGAGGTCTGCTTGTGCACTTGTGACGTGCATTTATGACTATATAATATAATGTTTAAAATGATTGCCTAATATTGAAAAAGTTAGAAACACATAAATGGTCTGTTTCAAGGAGTGGGGGACTCAGGACCCCGCATCCAACGGCCACTGTACCCCTGGTGCCCACTCCAGGGAGGGCACACAGAGTGTCAGCCACGTGCAGAACTGTTAAACAAAACAAAATCTCACGAGGAGCCAGTTTGCATAAGGATGATATTGGCACTATTTCCTTGTGGCATTCCTGCCAGTCATGACTCACCCAGAATAAGGAAATTTGACTTACAGTACGAAGACCCATCACTACAGTAAGAAAGAACATAGTAAGAAAGAACTGCTGATTTCACTCCTGTCATGGGTGGGTCTGTCCCAAATTCACAGGAATCACAGAGAGGTCCCCCCTCCCTGAGCCTTATCCCAGGGCTGCACACAGACTTGTGCCGTCAAAGATAACGCCATGGACAGTAGAGAGGGGGGAGTGAGAGTACGTCAGCTGCTGTTACTGTCATACATCTGGGATAGTGCAGTGGGGAGGGAGTATGATATGTCTGTTTAATGGGTTATGGTGTTGGATATTGATTAAATTAAATTGAATTAAATAATGAAGTGGATATCTTGAGGCTTCCCCATCTAGGGCATATTATGTTATGCCCACCTATAGCTTGTGGTGACACATAGGCTTAATTAGATGAAGGCAAGGACCATAACCACGCCAGAGTATGGACTGCAAATGATGGGTTATGCCTTTCCTTTCTTCAGAGACAGATATGTATTCTGCCTAGAACAAAATGGCACTTGTGATGGCCTAAAGAATTCAAGAATTTCTTCCAACCAAAAAGTTCATTGTAGATTAGAGTGGAAAATCTCTTCAGATCGGTTGCCAAATATTTGCAAAGTAAACACTGCAGACAGTATGTACTCCTATTGAAAAGAGGCAATTAAAGCATCACCCTCCTGGATACATATGCAAAGCTTGGAACTGGTGCAGGAGTCAGCCCCGCCCACTCATTATTTAAACGCACAAATGACACCGGGCTCACAAGCGTCAGTCAGAAGATACGAAGAACTTGATCTTGACCAAGACGTCGCGGTCCGTCGTTATAAATTCATGAAATACATTTAGTGTTCGTCAGCAGTTCTTAAAAGGTAAGACTTTCTACAATCACTTTTCAACATGTCTGTAAAATATGAAACTCCGATGTTTTTTTTTCCAGAATGCATAGCCTACATTTCACAATTAATAGTTTTAGACAAATAATGGTTTTAGACAAAACCAAACTTTTTTTTCTTGAGGACCACAATGTTGTAACTATAACACTATTGTGCATGAAATGGTTATATACCAACTATTTCACCATATGCACAATGGTTGGAGTGGTGTATTGCACTTTTGTTTGAATTTTGCTTTGGAATTTCTGATGCAATAGCCTAATTACCTGGCATTCCATCATAATGGCAAGGGAATCATCCAACCGCTACAATTTAATAATATACTAATATACATATTGTGTTTTATTTCTTGCAGACTTTTTACCAATTCGAGCTTTTCAACGACAGCGCAGAAGTCTAAACATAACTTTTCGAGGGCCTGGTCCACAAGGATTTGAACTTTCTCCAGGTACTCTGTGAGCCGCCTCCTATCCCGTAAGGGTGTGTGTGAGAAAGGAGTCCCACGATGCGCTCCCTTGTCCCGGTGACTGTGTATTGCATCAGCCTGTTCTCCCTACAACAGCTGCTCGCGCTTCCAGTCGGCAACCGTCTTCAGTGGAGCAGGTAAGAACCCTCTATGTATCTCTGAATAAATCAGCATCCACACACCATCCAGCACCGCGTTGCTGTTGATAAGAGCGGTGCGCCCATGTCTTTGATCCGCGTTTAAACAGTGCCGCTGCACGGCGGAGGAGAGAAGTTAACTTTCCGAGACAGTTTCAGCGCGAACTCGCAGACAGTAGTAGGCTAACTAAAGCTATTAGATAAGCTACTTTAATTCATTTTATGTTGGTCTGAAGTACAACAATAGTGTCTCACGGATAAAGAACGTCGGTTTATGCTCGCTTTTGCTGACTTGTAGTGAGTTTGTACGGGCAAAGATTTATTGATAGCCCATCGCCGGGCAAAGGTTTTCTTGTCATGAATGGCACCTGAGAAGTTACATCGTAACATAATGGACTAATCTCGTACTGAGTGTAGTGACGGGGAGATAGCAGAGTGAGCAAGGTCAGCCTGAGGTAGACGTGCCTCGAGAAACGCGCGAGCTCTGCACGGCTTGTGATCGCGTGCCGGGGCGCAAGGTAAAACCGTGTGTACTGATAAAAGTTTTTGTCCGTCTTGCCGGTGAGTGGGACGCTGTGTGCGCCCCGCCATTATATATTTCAAAGAACAGCCTGCTTTTACGGATTCATTCGTTTTAATTCCATTTGACATTGATGAAGACATTGGGTCTTTGCTTCAGTAATTTTAAAACTCATTTAAAATATATGTAGATATTTTGAAGCAGTTTTAACATATCAATTCTGTGTTTTGCTAGCCTAAAATGTTTGTGTCTTGTTTGTTGCTTTGGTGACATTCAAACTTTTGGAATTGAAAAAAGCTATCCGTGTTGCATCACCTTCATCAGCAATGGCTGTGAGGATGCCAGTGAACACAGCCAGTCCCACAGATGTTAAATCTCGGTGTCATTGAAATTTTTGATACATTTGGCGAGTTCAGTAATCGCAACCGACACACTTGTACAGTGTGTTACAGATGTGTAACACGCATTGATAACCACTTGCGTCAGACTTTAGTCAAGGTTAATTGGAAAACAAAGATTAGGATAGCGGTTGCAGCAAATGGGGTAACTGTTAGTCAGAAACTAAGAATAGCCTACTCTCTTCTTCTCCTCGTTGGTTTCATGTTGAGACATTTATATTCGGTATGAATCAAAGTAGGCCTATCAACAATAAATTCTGCAATATAATATGAACCTGTACTGACACTGTTCCAACTTTCGTGGAAATGTAGCAGGCGAGGTTTCGTGGAAGAGTAGACAAACCAGTTTGTAGTCGGAGAATCCCATTAATAAGGGATCATCGGTGGTACTTTTCCACGCCTCTCATTGTCAAGATTCTAATGGAAAGGAAACAGACAGCAGGTAATGATAAACTGATAGTTAACAGGTTAATAACACAGAGAGAAAGATAATATCACTTTCGCAATTTACTCACATTATTAGGTTGTAAAAGTTACATATTTGTTGCATGTTGTCATGGCGACTTTTTAGTGTACCAGCGGAAAATTTCCAACTGTTTTAAGCTGAACCCTAGTGGAGTCAGCTGACGAGAGACAGAAGATGACTTACAGTTGGCAGGAAATGAACAGGAGAGAGAGATGTGGAAGGATCAGGAAATGTCTTTGGGTCAGACTCGAACCCACTTCCACAGATGTATTGCATGAGGCCATAGTCCACTGAGCCATGGTGCCTCCTGTCATAGCCTCTTCTGGCTGGCATGCCCTTCTTCCCTATGTGGAGAAAAAAAAAACTTTTCTACTTGGCTGATGTTTTATGGAAACTGAAGCACATAGTATGGAGAAAGGCAGATGATGAAGACTGTAAGAGGGATAGGAGGGAGACAAGGGAAATTACATTACATTACAAAATAAGAGATAATAATAATAATAAGTCATTACCACTGTTGGCTTCTTCCAAGGACTCATAATTTCTCTAGACTCAGGATTTAGAGGGGAATGTTGACTGCCTTTTAAAATAGGCTTACTCTGAAATTCAAAATGCAGAATCACCAGCTGGACTTGTACCCTGAGAGTTTTAGCTACCTTTTACAAAGGTGACTTTGTGGTGTGTTATTTGCTGATACTTTGGAAGCTACCGGAAAACAAGACTCAGTGGCAGGGATCAATGAGAAAGTCAGCAAGTGGCTTTGCAAACAAGGGGTTGACTCCTCTCCTTGTCTACACGGTGGATTTCAACATGAGGATACACACATGGAATGTGTGTTTTTCCTCTGTTGGTTTAAGATGACATGAGGATGATTCTCATCATGTTCAGTCCAGATGGACTTAATAGTGGAATGGAAACTAAGGGTTCCTTGCAGTGTTTATGACCTACATTTGATAGGGATGATGGTTTGACTGTAAATGGACCCACTTCTGTGAGTGTGTGTGTGTGTCTGTGTGTGAGTGTGCACTGTTTATTTACAGCCTGGTTGTCAGGTGTTGCAGGCACGTGGCCTGACCCACTGGTTCATCAAAAAACACCTGCGCTCTCTAAAACTCATGCAGACAGTAAATAGCTGTTAGCTAGCGATATCACTGTCTGTTTGTCCCTCTACTACAAACAATTGTACTTACACACAAACACATACACACACACACACACACACACACACACACACACACACACACACACACACACACATTCCCCTCATTCTCTCCTTCTTTCTGATCTCTCTCTTTCTGTATTTCTATCATTTAACTGCATCTCTCTTCTCCACCACTGTAGGACACTTTGTTCTAAACACCCAGTTCTCAGTACAAGAACACAAAGCCTCAACAACTAATTCACAGCAGATCGCCTGAAATAGATTATCCCCACTTTGGCCTCTACATCACAGAGGCACCACAACACAAAACACACACTCTTTGGACACTGATTAAGATTGGGTATTTCTGTAAAATAAATAAGTGGGTAAATAAATAAACAGACAAATAAACAAATAAATAATTCCAGTCTTTGCAGGTGCTCCTCGAGATTTTTAACAACTCCATTCACCACAGCACCTTTTCTGTCCGAACCTGTGCCTCTGCTTGTATTTTAGCAAGAGGCACAAATGTTCGTACTTTCTATTTCCGCAAGTGTGTGTGAGTTGGGGGGTCTTTATGCAGTCCAGAGTCAAGCCCTCATACGCTGATACAGAAGATCATTGAAAAGTTTATATTGTGATGTTACGTTACACTCCCACTTATGCAGACCGGAACTATTTGCGTTTGCTCCAATTGTAACGTATTATGGTGCTCTATTTTGGCCAGTATTCAGTGATCTTTAGCTCAGCATGTGATTAGCAGAAGGTTTCCCATGTTTCACACAGTAGACATACCAACTGAGCCAAATCCCCACGTAGCGATCCGCAGACATATTTTGTAACATACGTCTGGCTAAACAACACCCTAGTGTAATCGAATACACACACACACACACACACACACACACAGACAAACACACAGAGTGTAACAAAATAACAGACCATGTTGCTGTTCCGTTGAGATCCTGCTGTTGGCATGTCAGGCATTCTCTGTTTGTATCTGCCATGACCTCTCCTGATGGGGAAGGACTGAATTCTCTCTTCTTCATTTGTTTAGAAAATTATCCACGCAGGGGTAGAATAATACACACATACACACATACTGTGAGGTTTAACTTTATGGTAGTAGTTTCTTCTGGCAGACCTAGACAGATACACACACACACACAGACACACACATTCTGGTGCAGTTTTACATAACATCTTGAGGTTTTGTGTTCCATAGCGAGAGATTCAGCCTAACTCTGTACAGTTTTAAAAAGGGGAGTTGAATTGGAAACCTGAAAATGACATAGCATTGTTTTGGCATATTGTCTGTTGGGACTGTGGCGAAGACAGCCCATTACACTGAAAAACACATATACACACACACACACGCTGGCGCAGAGACCTCTGACCTGACAATCATTCAGTCCGTGTTTCAGTGTATTTCCCATTCTTCTCGGTACTCATTAACAACACCACGTCTAAAATCAGTGTTTGCTCATGTGGGTTACAAATCACGTAAATCATTTGAAAGAAAGGATGATCAGTACCGGTAAACTGACGTAGCTTGTGTGTGGACTATGGCTGTGGGACCGTGAGATGACGTTAAGGAACACACCCCTTGGACTGTCTGCTTTCACAAACTGAATGCGTATGTATGTATCAGCGTTTGTATGCAGAGACTGGTCTGCTTGGTGCCTGTTTACATAACCTGTGTGTTATTTGGGGTTATATGAGGCAAGAATACGGGTCAAAGCAATTTGGTTTGCAGGAAAGCTGGCCTCGCATTGGTGTGTGTGTGGGTGGATGAGGGGAGGATGTGTGTGTGTGTGTGTGTGTGTGTGTGTGTGTGGTCCTGTGGCATGCAACTCTGCTATAGGCTGTATCATAAACCAGCCCTGGCCTCCGTCCCTACCATTTAAAGCTGTAAAAGTGTCTCCTCCGGCCTGAGTGCTCTATGTAGCCGTCTGCTCCTCTCCTCTCCTCTCCGCTCCGCTCCGTTCCGGCCGATGCTTGGGTGTGGGGTTGGGCCGTTACGGCTGCCGCGGCAACATCGTGGACACCCACCCGATGGGCAGGATTCCAGCGAGGATTAGTGGCTAAGACCTGCATTCCCTGGGCCCCGCACAACACAACACACTCTTGCCTCTGCTCCTGCTTCTGTTGCTGCTGCTGCTGCTCCAGCTCTGCACGCAAATATGGATGGACATGCACATCCACACACACACACACACACATACTCATAAGCTGGTCAAAAATACAGAGGCATGATGTAGGGTGGACACACACAAACACAATCTCACTCACAAATACACATATATTTTGAAACTCACAAATACACATGTAGCACATATATAAATAAAGTAACATACAGGAATACACACACACCTGTAAAAACACACACACACACTCACACAGGTTGACAGATGCACATGAAATACACACGCACCTCACTCAGAATACACCCATGCATCTCTAGACAGAACATATAAACACATACACACATTCACACACTCAGGCATGTATAGGTAACACAAACTGCACACACACGCACACACACATACAGACACACATGCAGCACACTTCAGGACAGCATTGTGTTGACTTCAACAGGGTTTACACACACACACACACACACACAAATACATATATATTTGTACTTTATTTGTACTTTTTTTGTACTTTTGTATTTGTACTTTATTTGTACTTTTTGCTATGTGTATATTGTCCTTGCTATGAGTATATTGTTAAGCTTTGTCACTATATTTATTATCATTATATTGATATTTGTTTATAAGGTGTTCACTGTGGGCCTAGGGAGCGCTGTAATTTCAAATCCTATGTGTGCAACCTGTACATATGGCTTTTGACAATAAAGCTGACTTTGACTTTTTGACTTTGACACACACGTATACACACATACACACACACACACACACACACACACACACACACATACTCATAAGCTGGTCAAAAATACAGAGGCATGATGTACGGTGGACACACACAAACACAAACACAATCTCACTCACTCACAAATACACATATATTTTGAAACTCACAAATACACATGTAGCACACATATAAATAAAGTAACATACAGGAATACACACACACCTGTAAAAACACACACACACTCACACAGGTTGACAGATGCACATGAAATACACACACGTACCTCACTCAGAATACACCCATGCATCTCTAGACAGAACATATAAACACATACACACATTCACACACTCAGGCATGTATAGGTAACACAAACTGCACACACACTCACACACATACAGACACACATGCAGCACACTTCAGGACAGCATTGTGTTGACTTCAACAGGGTTTACACACACAAATATATATATTTGTACTTTATTTGTACTTTTTTTGTACTTTTGTATTTGTACTTTATTTGTACTTTTTGCTATGTGTATATTGTCCTTGCTATGAGTATATTGTTAAGCTTTGTCACTATATTTATTATCATTATATTGATATTTGTTTATAAGGTGTTCACTGTGGGCCTAGGGAGCGCTGTAATTTCAAATCCTATGTGTGCAACCTGTACATATGGCTTTTGACAATAAAGCTGACTTTGACTTTTTGACTTTGACACACACGTATACACACATACACACACACACACACACACATACTCATAAGCTGGTCAAAAATACAGAGGCATGATGTACGGTGGACACACACAAACACAAACACAATCTCACTCACTCACAAATACACATATATTTTGAAACTCACAAATACACATGTAGCACACATATAAAGTAACATACAGGAATACACACACACCTGTAAAAACACACACACACTCACACAGGTTGACAGATGCACATGAAATACACACGTACCTCACTCAGAATACACCCATGCATCTCTAGACAGAACATATAAACACATACACACATTCACACACTCAGGCATGTATAGGTAACACAAACTGCACACACACTCACACACATACAGACACATGTGCAGCACACTTCAGGACAGCATTGTGTTGACTTCAACAGGGTTTACACACACACACACAAATATATATATTTGTACTTTTTTTGTTTGTTTTGTTTTTGTTTATAAGGTGTTCACTGTGGGCCTAGGGAGCGCTGTAATTTCAAATCCTATGTGTGCAACCTGTACATATGGCTTTTGACAATAAAGCTGACTTTGACTTTTTGACTTTGACACACACATATACACACACACAAACACACACACAATCCTACCACACCACATAGAAGTGTGTACTGTATGAGCGAGCGAAGAGTGACTCAGAAGGTGTGTCTTCCTTCTGCGCACGTCTCTAGTGCAGTTAGTGGTTTTGGAAAGTAGCAAAATTATGAGTGTTCCTTCACCATTACTACATTAGACTGGTCGCCACATGGATGCAGGCCCAGGAAGCTCATAAATCTGAATCCAGGCAAGTGTCCCTGTGTGATGGAGTATAAGCACTGTCATTGTCAAGAGGAGGCGACATCCCGCAGGTCAAGGGGTCACAGTTAGGAAAATCAGCTGCGAGCGGGATAGATCCAAAAGCACAGCAGACACAGTTGTTTGGTTTGGTAACAAGGCTCGAGTAAGTCACTCTTTTCACTCTCAGTATGTTAGTGTGTGTGTGTGTGTGTGTGCGCCTGCTTTGAGAGGTTGAGAGGGTGCCATAATTAGTCAGGATTATATTTTGTACCACCGGAGGCTATTACTAAACAGGAAGTGTTTACAACTGAGTAGTTTTCTTCAGTTTGAAATGTTAGTGTGTACAGAGGTTCTCAGCAAGAACAACACATCTATTCTTTCTGCCATTTGTGTGTGTGTGTGTGTGTGTGTCTGTGGATGTAAGCAAGTGTGTAGAGAGACTGAACGTTAAGCAGTTAAACACAGAACAAACTCCTCAATTAATTTGTGTCCTGCAGGTCAAAATTGTTATTTTAGAGAAAGTCAAGTACAGCAGTGTGGGATAATGAAACAGAAAAGAAGGTTTCATCTCAAACAGAAGTTGAGGCAATTAAATAAAAACCATGAAAGCAACTCAGCCTTTGAGCCTGAGTCACTTTGATGCTGAGCGTTAGCCAGTTGGTTGGATTATGTCCTCGACCTCCACAGGAATCTCACACAGATGAATCAGAGATGACCAGGTAGAATTTCCACATGTAGTTTTTCATGAACACAAACGCACACACACACCATCACACACTACGTTGGGCTGGCAGCCATGCTCTGGGTGAAGAGAGGACAGGTGACACAGAGGTAAAAACAGCACAGGTAATGCGACAGGTGATATGATATCTTCTGAGACATTCCCCACTATCAGGGGTGGGAATTAAGGTCAGATGTGTCACCTTAGTCCCAGTGCTGGAATTGTCTGATGGAAGGAAAACTCATTTTGGGACCTTTTTGTAACTTTTGTAGCTTTGTCTGTCAGCTCAGCTCAATTCATCTATTCCAACCTGGGAGGAGAGGGTTGGGAAGCCACTGTTAATTCACAAAAACACACACACGCATGCACACTCACACACACACACACTTAATGTTTGCCATGCCTTAAATGATTGTGAAGCGCCACTATTCTCTCTAAAAGTGGGATGTGTGATTTATGAACCTCATGTCCCCTCCAGCGCACACACACACACCTTTCGAGCTTGTGTAAAATCACCAGGGAAACAGCCCTCTTAAGACATCACAGGGTCCTGCTGGCAGTTAGCCAACCTAGAGGAGAGGTGAATGCCCAAACGCTGGGCGCGTCAATTTGTTCCGACGACGAGATTAAAGTTCTCAAAAACACAAAGTCCAGCCTCACCACACTGTGTTTGTGTGTGTGTGTGTGTGTGAGAGTGCATGCAGTTCACAATCAGTGCACTCGTGGAGTGTGAGAGAGTAATTTTATATGTTATTCAAGAACTGAGACAGGTTGCATCCTGCTGTGTGTGTGTGTGTGTGTGTGTGTGTGTGTGTGTGTGCGAGATACTTGCTCCCCAGACCGTGGAAGATTCCAGCCAACCCCCCCTCGCCTTACCTCTTTTTCACAGAATTATAAATTAAACTCTCAGCCTCTCTCTCCCTTCTTTCTTTCTTCTTTCTTTCTTTCTTTCTTTCCCTGGGTGTTCATTATGGCTATGGATGGATTGGGTTTCTGCATGCAGGTGCTGGAGGCTTGTTCTGTTGGGCTGGGGAGACACGCACAGCTTAGGCGCAGCATATCACCTTTCAGTCCACTCTCCTGCTCTCTGAGGGAAAGGTCAGATGTGGCCTTCCTGCCTGTCCGCAGACTATGATAGACTCTCTGAAGATGCACACTGTCTATACTTTAATCACTGTTTCCCTCTCTGTGTATGTGTGTGTGACCCACTTGCGTATGGTGTATGTATGTGACAGTAAAGGTGTTTTGATAAAGTCTACATTTGGAAACAGCTTTGTGTACATTTTTCAAGTGGAGTAATGTTTTAATAGTGTGCTTTGGTCATTAAGTCAAACCACCGCTGTCTTGTGGAAAGTAAGTCTTGTTTGCTGGGATCTCTGGAGTGTTGAAGAATTCAAGCCTTGTCAGGAAGAAGCATGTGTTTG
Organism: Tenualosa thibaudeaui; assembly: GCA_027481765.1. NCBI lineage: Eukaryota > Metazoa > Chordata > Actinopteri > Clupeiformes > Clupeidae > Tenualosa > Tenualosa thibaudeaui. The sequence continues at coordinate 29,968 of JAIFZK010000088.1, forward strand.
AGTCCCAGAACACAATCCGTTTTGCTTAGCTTTGGACTTCTCAGTAATGGGTTGGACTTCTCAGTCATGGGTTTTGCTTAGCTTTGGACTTCTCAGTCATGGGTTGACTGTCATGACTTCTCAGTCATGGGTTTTGCTTAGCTTTGGACTTCTCAGTCATGGGTTGGACTTCTCAGTCATGGGTTGGTCTCACAGAGAGAAATACCCTGTCATTTCTCATATCCCAGCCTGGGGCAGAGAGAGAGAGAGAAAAAAAGAGGGAAACAGAGAAAGAGGAGGGAAGAGTCAGGGTAGAGAGAGATTTAGAGAAATAGAGAGAGAGAGATGAAGAAAGGAATGGAGAGAGAGGGAACAAAATATAGAGATGGAGAGACAATGAGAAAGGAAGAGTGATAGGGTTGAAAGAGAATTAGTAACAGAGAGAGAGAGAGAGAGCGACAAAGAGAAAGAGCGACAAAGAGAAAGGGAGTCTTAGAACTGCCCTGCTGAAAATAACAGCCTAGGCTTGTGGCTGGTTTTAGCTGGTTTTAGCTGGTCTTAGCTTTTTTTTTTACCAGCTCTTGCTGGTCTTGCTGGTTTAAATTGGTTATGCTGGTGACCAGCCATAAACATGGACAATGCTGGATTGACAGGTCAATCACCAGCTAAAATGACCAGCCTAAACTGGTTTGACCAACAAAGCCATCATAATTCTGCCATCATAAGCTGCTTAGCCAGCTAAACTAGCAAAACTCCTAAAAAACCTAGCTTCAACTGGCAAACCATCCAGGCTGGCCAGGCTGTTTTTTTCAGCAGGGTGGCATCTCTAAGGCCCTTGGAGCCTCTTATTTTAACCACCCTACATTAGTGTCCTAAGCTGTGGGAACATACCTCCAGCACCCCCGCCCCTCTAATGGTCCCCTCTACTGATCTGTTCACTTGGACATTCTAGACACTTTAAGAATGTGCATGAGCATGATCATTCCTCAGCATTAATTTAAGCTTGAGGGGACAAACAATTATGACAACGAAAAAGAACAAATGGGATTTCTTTAATCTGTCTGCACCGATGGTCTCGTGTGAATGGTGACCTTTTGGAGAGCTGCTCCTGTGCTGATGTCATTCCTCTTGCCAGATATTAGCCTAGCGCTACGCTCAGACCTTGACGCTAGCTGGCATAGTCTTGGCACTAACATTTTCCACAAACAATTAGCTCCTTGCCTGTTCCAATAGTCTGAGTACTGTGACCAAGAAGTACATGAACAGACCAGGTGAACACTGAGTTGCTATGACACATTTTAAGAATTTGCAGAATGAAGCTAGCTTGATGATTCTAATCAAGTAGCTTTTTAGGGCAAGAGCGTGGGACAACCAAGATATGGATGTAACAAACACACACACACATACAGGCACACACTCACACAAACACGTACAACCTGTCCACAGCTGGTCCTCCCATGTAGACATGCACAAACACACTTACACCTCCGCTCACAGGGATTCAAGTGTATCTACACGGTCAAGTTTAAGTGGCGTCAGCAAACACTGTTTAAACAGTAGCAGATGGCTGGTCTGGTACCAGTGCTCCGATGCATTAGGCTAGGACAAAACAACGTGTTTGCTCATCTCTTGGTCTCCATCCATCTATCGTTGTCCACTCTTTTGGGACAGGACATGAGCAGGGCAGACCTAAGAGCCTAAATCTGTCAACTGTGCCCTGTTTTTTTGTAAATGCACAGGGATGCCAGGCTATATATTTACTGTATTATACAACAGAGCGGCATCTGAGCCATTCATCTTCTAAATGGAAGTGTTGGGAAAAGTATTCCTATGTTTTTTGATGTGCAACTGAACCTTGGAATGCTGTTGGAACCAGCAATGAGAAAGCAAGCAAAGCGTTTTTTGGTTTTTGCTCTCTGTCTCTTTCTTGTTAGCCCTGCATGCAGTGGTTGCACGCCTCACAGAGTTGAGGGAACAGCAGCCCAACACTGGGCTTGTTTGTTTGGATCTTTTTATACTTGTAACAGATGACCATTACAGTCTGTTTCAGTTGTTTTTGGAATGTCACAGGCCAGTTGACTTGGCTAGGGTGTGACTTGAGGCTATCTAGATCTGAAGCCATATTGTTGTTATCAAGCTACTTGACTTGACTAGTGGGCAGATGAGCTTTATAAAACTACTGAAAAAAATGGCTGACGTGACGTGAAGTCAGGTAGGGTGGAAATTGACCCAGATCAGGTACACATGGGGAAGAGGAACAGATGGAGATCACTTGACATGTAGTTCAAGAACCAGAAGTCACTAGTTTTGGTGAATTTAGCTGCCAGTGAAGAGGTGAATCAATCTGAAGATGAAGGTCTTTTAGATGAATGTAGTTATCGTACACTTGCCTTTATTCAAGCTGAAGAATTGGGAAGTCATTGATTTCTCTGTTAGCAGCAGACCTTAGAAATGTACAGGAAAAAAAATAAAGTCAAGTGGCTTTTATGCAAAACTTGCCATTCTGGAATTGAACCTGTGTCGCTCAAACCCCTGCTACATAAATTATATTAACATAGTGGCACGGATATCAAGATTAAACTTATTAATTTGCTCAAATATATGCTACTGGATATTGATATTCACCATCTGGGAGATATTGTTGTCAAAATCACTTATCTCTCCTCTTCTCTTCCCTCTCTTCTTAGCTTGGAGCTTCTCCTGGGCAGACCTCTTCAGCAGGTGGAGGGCAGCAAGCCGCTCCTTCCCGATGCGACCACAGCTGATCCTGCTGGCACCACCGATGCCATGCCCAACTTGGCTACACTGGACCGCCCAGCCATCTGGAGGGCACTACTCATCCGGGGAGCCCCCCAAACGGGCGTAGCCACCAACACCGGCCTCAACAACAACTCTCCTCTGTCGAGTGGAGAAGATACAGAGCCCAAGCGCAGAGGTCGTCGCCATGCCAACTCTGGGTCGCGCGGGCACCATGCTCACCCGCACCATGGGCACCCCCAACTGATGCGTGTCGGCTGTGTGCTGGGCACGTGCCAGGTGCAGAACCTCAGCCACCGCCTCTACCAGCTGATTGGCCAGAGCGGCCGTGACGACTCCTCCCCCATTAACCCACGGAGCCCCCACAGCTACGGATGAACTACCATGACAACAGCCCTCAAAACCATGACATGCACGAAGACATCAAAACTATCGTAATCCCTCTCTTCAGCTGGTCGTTTTTTCAAAACAGACTTTTTTCTTATTGCAGAGAAGCCTTTCGCTTTCGAGGCTGATGTAGTCCACAAGTTAGCACCCCCCTCCTCCCCCAACACCCTACACTGATCCACATACAGTACACACACCTTTAAGTTTGTCTGATGAAGTGAAGAAATCTTCCCCAAAGAGTTCCCAGTGCCTTTTGGATGCTCACAGTGGACTTGCAGTTTCTCCAGTAGGGACCAGTGAAGAGTGACTGGCACACACACACACACACACACACACAGACTCAAACCTCTCTCAGACGGCAGAGGTGCTTTGATTCGACACCTTAATCCTGTTAAGATGAGTGCAAAGGCTTCTTGACCTCCCACGTTTCTCTCTGGATCTTGTGATGCCAAACCGTTCTGGCTGGACTTACCCACGGCTCCCGACGCTTGTCAGCTTCTGCTTCGCTGAGCAAACAGACGACTCTTTCATGTGGAGATTCTGAGTCAGTATGCATGTGTGTGTGTGTGTGTGTGTGTGTGTGTGTGGTGTCAGTGACGTTGCAAATGCAGGACTGGCTGCTGAGATTGTCCCTGAACCCACTCACCTTTCCCATGTAGACACTTCTCCCAGTCACAGGCACTGCACAGCCATTTCAGACCACCCAGTGTCAAATGGACCACTCTCAACTGGCTAAGGCCTGTCCTTCTGGCTTCCTTTCTGTCTCTCTCTCTCTCACACACACACACACACACACACATTCCACAAATGTGGACTCTAGCAAAATGGTCAGTCATCATTTGTCAGTGTTTCTATATTTTATCTTATTTAATTTTATTTATGTATCTCTGTTTGTCAGCCATTGCTTCTGTGACCAGGGCATAGTATGGATGTAATACACACAGTTACAAAACAGCAGTTGCCAAGCTCACCAGGAGTGTTTATGCAGCTTGGTTTAGTTCTCTGCTAATCTATAGTCCCAGCATGTGTGCTAGGGGACTTACAGTATATGAACCCCCAGCTACTCAGCATGACTCAGATATTAGCGCTTTGCTAACAGCAGATATTAATGGGACTTATTATGTGGGCCTGCTATACATGGAATTCACTGACCTGTGGGACGACTTATTATCTTTTGTTCATAGACACACACACACACACACACACACACACACACACATGTAAACAAACAAGCACATCGTACCACTTCTTGACAGCATTTAACAAACCTCTGTGTTAGCTCCAGCTGTGATGCACCACACTCCACACACACCCACCACACACACACTTTTCTAACTCAAGTCCTCTTTAATACAGAGCAATTATATTTATTCTAAGGCCACATTTGAACACACTTGCAGTAACAAATCCAATTCTGCTCAGTTCAAATGTGGCTGGTTTTTTTTCTTTTGTGTCTTGCAAAATTAAAGATTATAGTTTGACCAAAATTTCAGGAGTCGTGGAGCCAAGTTTTAAATCCGTAGGTGACATTCCATCCATACGTGTTGAGTGTCAGCTATTTTGAGCGTTTTCCCATTCTCCACAACTGTAATAACTATGTCTGAATCCGTGGGTGGATGAGTATGACTAAAAATACACCAATGACTCCCACTGTTTCAGACACTTAAGCACAGGCAGCCATGGCCCCCCTTGAAATCAAAGCTGTTTCTCAGCCTCACTGCATCAACCCCCCCACCCCCCACCGTCCACTACGGCCCCAACACACACACACACACACACACACACACACACACACACACACACACACACACACCCTGGCTGTGTGTACTGGCTGTTTAATGTTTTCATCACCAAGAGATTAAAATAGTTGTTGCAATTCGCCACCTTCACACCCTACTTCTCTCTATTTGGAACTAATTTAAACCCAACACCCCCCCGCGCCCCCCCGAAAAGTTCCGATGTCCTCCTTTCCCCCTACATTGGTATGGAGGCCAGCGGCTTAACCACCATGTACCCATGTGTTTCCCTCTTGAATATGTAACTGTCATTGTTCTGCCGGGTTCTAAAGCTGCCGTTGATTTGAGGTGAGAGGGAATATAGAACTGTGGAATGCAATGGGTAATTAGGACTGCATTTAGCTTGTTCCAGTGCCTCGCTCGCCTGCCTGCTCCAAAGCCGATTCTCACAGCTCGCCCAGCAAAGCCGTCTCTCTAATCAAGAATGAACTAAGAGGGTTGATTGAATTACCAAATCAACAAAATCATCTGGTTATACTTGACATGCGATTTAAATAATTTATCCTTTTTAAACATTTTATTTAAGTTGTTTTTTTGTTTGTTTGTTTTGTGGTGATCTACATCATGCCATGATATATACTCACTCTCTCTCCATCCTTTTTTCCATGGTGTTTCTGTCAGGCCATTGTTAATCTCTGAGTTTCTGTAATCCAATTTCTCAGTGGTGGGTTGATAAGTGTAGGATCTACCACTTGGTGGTGGTCCAGGAAGGTGGAGTGGGGTGGGGAAGGGGGGCAGTGGGGATGGGTGGAGGTGTGTTTTTTTGTGAGGTGCACAGGACTTGGTAGCTACCTGCCACCTTTTGCCCTTGACTGACCACAGAGGGATAATCTGTTGAAAATCTCTCTCTCTCTCTCTCTCTCTCTCTCTCTCTCTCTCTCTCTCTCTCTCTTGCTCTCTTTGGAAAACACTTTAGTGCCTGTAATGGATCTTAACTGTTGTCTCGTGACACAACTCCTCATTATTAAACTGCTTTTGTTGAAACGCTGAGAAACCTGGTGGATCTGTGATCCTTTGGGCCATGGCTTTGAAGAAGTGCCAACCTCACTTGACTACAGCTGTGTGTTTGGATGTATGCATGTGTGTGTGTATGTGTGTTTCAATGACAATGAGTGTGTGCATATTGCTTGTGTAAAAAAAAAAAATTGTATGTGGCGTCATGACTGCTTACGGATATGAAACCTTTGCCCCAGTAGGACCCCCACCCCACACTCCCTGCTCTGTTTATGAGGAAAAAAAACACCTCCCACTTTCCTGGTGTTATTAGCTAAATTTGTGTAGGCTTGTGTGCATTGTAAGTGACGTAGGGGTTTACATGATGTACCATGTGCTTGTTCTGTATGTGTGTGTATATGTGTGTGTGTGTGTGTGTGTGTGTATGCACGTGTGTGTGAAGGTGAGAGTATATACCAACTTTAAACATGGATGTAAGGTCAGATTGTGTCTTTATAAGATAAAGAAATAAACACCCAGTAGATGCACTTTAAAATGAGCAGATGGAATTCATAACCACCAGTGAAGGATGTGAATTAACCTATGAATGCTGTTGACACTTGAGTTGTATTGTTCATGATGGTTTAATATGGCTGTGTATAAATGTATTAGAAAAAAACAACAAAAAAAACATGGAGAGGTCCACCCTATGTTGGGAATCTGAGTACTGCTGCCAGTACGCATTTTTGTGAATATTATTATTATTATTATTATTATTATTATTATTAACATTATTATTCTTATCGTTATTATCAATCTGGATATTTAAGTACATGTATTTATCTTAAGTTATGTTTGTATATTCTATTTGTCACCAAAGACTCTTATTTATCATTTTGCGCCCTTGTGTCCATAGGCTAGGCGAGAGTTGTTGTTCTACGTCAAAAGGCCTAAAGTTAGTGTTACTGTCTCTCCCTGTTTTTGTGCATTTCCAAAATAAAGACTACAGACTGTAGTGAGATTACAGTGACCAAGTGGCTCTTATTTCAGAAAACACTTAGCTAGCTATGTACTAGCAAAGTAATCTCTCACAGACATTATAATAATGCACTGTGTACATTGAGCATATATACACATGAGCACAAAGATATACAATAATATAAGGTACCTGCTGTATGACATAACACGAATTGTGTTTACATACACAGATAAACATAAATCCTGCTAGTTGCTGCTAGTTATTACTACAATATAGACTCCCTACCTGTAGAATTTATATCTGATGCACACATGTGTGTGTGTATGTATGTGTGTGTGTTTATGTGTGTGTGTGTGTGTGTGTGTGTGTGTGTGTGTTGTAAAATTCACATGGAAAAATTTCAGTTAAGTGTGTTTTATGCATCCAGTCATCACTAGTTAATCATTGTACACCAAAGAGACTGTAACACCAACACAACACATAAGGTCTGGAAAACTGTCTTACGTCTGTACAGTCAAACACACACACACACACACACACACACACACACACACACACACAAACACAGAGCACTGGCCCTTGAGGACGTCGCTGGACCCAGTGGCGGGTAACTGAACTGAGAGGGAGACTTGTCATGCCCACAGTGACTGACACACACGCACACATACACACACACACCAACAGCCACCTGCACATTTGTTC
>JAIFZK010000088.1:42500-125000 GCA_027481765.1 Tenualosa thibaudeaui
CTTTTAGGATAATAGTACTGACAATAAATTAACAATTAATTCACAGTCAACTATTCACAAACCTTTTCTAACAGTTTGGGTTGCAAACCGTGCCCAGATGTGGCGGGAAATGACTGAACCAGATCCTGCCAGCTGGTGTAAAATGCCCTTCATATTGTAAGTAAAGGTTGTTAGGTATGCTGATTACAACTTATAGGCTTATTTGTCCTGAGTAAGCTTATTGCTGTACAGAAAACTCACCCTCGCACAGGTGAAACTCAAACTGATTAGCTAACGTTATTAAATCTGCTTAAATTGCAGAAATAGACACTGGCAGTGAAGCTGACAAAATGAGTGAATGTTGCTGCTTGTTTGACTCAAATAGTGTTGTTGTTGGTGCAGCTGTCCCTGGCTCCAAGTACCCTGCCCCACTTGAATGGTCTCTTGATCACCTGATGGAGGTGTGGAGGTCATCAGAGAGTGAGGAAACGGGAGAGCAAGATATGTCCTGACTTGACCTCGCAAATGATCATCACTTATTAGAGTAGGTCTAAGCTATCTTTATCAAATGTCATCATTATTAGATGTTCAATGATTCAACAGCATTTACTAATCCTGATTAAAAATATGAAACATAATTATGAACAGAGCCTGCAAGTGAGACCACAGACATGGAAGTCAGTAAGGCCAGAGATGTTCTCAAACCTGAGGAACTGGATATTCAGCTTAAATAACAAACAAGTAAGAACTAAGAAGACAAATTACCACTTATGGGACCACTGACTAATAATTCATGCTCAGTGTTAACTTTTTATAAATCTTTTCCAACAGGCTGGGTTGTGGCTCATACCCAGATGAGGCGGAAAATAACTGACCCAGATCCTGTCAACTAGTGCAACATGACCATTATGTGTTGTAGGTAAAAGGTTTATCAGTTATAAAGTACAGTGTTATTGACATGTCTTCTTCTCACAAGTCATCTTCAGTTCAATCATTCACTTGGGTTAGACTCAATCTGTGTACTGAACACTAGCAAGAAATGGTCATCTTCTGTTGCTACAGTTATGCAATGTGCTTCAAATCTTATGAACTGACATTTGTAAGTGAATATGGAGTTGCTGTTTGACTGGAGTGGTGTTATTGTTATTGTTGTCACGGTTGGCCTTGGCTCCAAGTACCCTGTTCTACCTGAATGGGACCTGGAGGACCAGATGGAGGTGTGGAGGTCATCAGAGAGTAACGAAGAGAGAGAGCAAAGTATGTCCTTACCTGACCTAGCTCATGATCACTGGAATACCTTAACAGTAAGCCTTGGTCAGTCTCTGTCAGTTGCAACAGCAGTGAGAATATAATACAATCAGAAAATTAATGAGTAATAAAATTATCATGAAATTTATATTGAAAATGATTGACTTGTTCTAATACCTCATACACTAATGTTCCAGGTTTGCTCGGACCTGCGAACATGGGTGAGTAGGTCAATAGGCAGAGGCACAGTTCATATCTTCATCACTGTGGACAGCAGCCATGAAACTGTATCAGTCCTCAGCTGATCAGCTGCCCTTCAATTTGACTACATTATATTATAATATGTGTCTGATGTATTTATTATCTTGACAAATGTACCTTGACATTTCACAGTACAGTGTGTGTGTGTGTGTGTGTGTGTTTATGTGTGTGTGCACGTACGTGTACTTAAATAAAAGCATGTATTAAAGTAATGTGCGCACACCTTACTGAAAGAAAAACTGCACCTGCCATCATGGCTACACCTGTAGCCACAAGCTCAGACTGATGGACGTGTGGTCATTACACACTTAGAGTGGAATATAGTGAATCATGAATTCTGTAACCCATCGCAAGTAACACGTCCATGAGGACTCTGAGTGGTCATTTGGCACACAGGCACTAGTGGGAATGACATGAACAGATTCAGACTTAGGTCCTCAGCTTGAGAGAGCAAACTAAATAGAGACCTATAACGACCATAAAAGTAAGTGAAGAAGACAAAAAACATCATTTGAAGTTTTCACATGACTGGGTCTGGTGATGGTACTGGCAGTACAGGAATGCTGGTAGCCTTGACTTTTAGTCTTACAGTTGGCATGGTTGACACACACAGGCTTCAAGCCTCAAGCTCCAGACACACGTATCATACTTGCAGGGACGTGCACACACACACCAGAGAGAGAGAGAGAGAGAGATAGAGAGAGAGAGACCTAGGACTACCTGTTTGAGCTGCCTTGGCAATATTTGCAGCATGCCAACAAGACTTTGTCTGTTTGGGTCATAGAGCAATTGAATATCAATGTGTAAAAGTGCATATGTCTACGTGCACATGAGGTGTTAACAGTTTTTTCTGAATGCTTAAACACTAACAGTGATTCTTTTGGCACGATTTCTGAAACTATTGACACTTGCAGCCAATCTGTTCACAAAGTCTGCTAAACTAAAAGCCCTATGAGCTCATTACACTCAGTTTGAAATTTTGAGACAAAAGTTTTGCTAAACTGTAAACACAACTCAATGCATAAGACTCAGTTTGCAATTTTAAAGCACACTTGTAGAAAAACTCTACATTTCTGTGTCTTCTACTCATGCTATTTTGAGAAGTGCCTTCCTACACTGACCAAAAAAAGTGCCAAAGCACTTTTTGATAATTACTTCAACATTCAGACCTTTAGCACTACAAAAAAGTCAGGTAAGGCTTTGTCTGGATTACAGTTAGACAGAGAGTGAAAGAGGTGTAAGACTTAGAGGAGCAGAAGAGGTGAAGAAATAAGCAGGAAAGGGACAAGCACTGTGAAGTGAAAAAGTGGAGAAAAGGTTGAGATCAAATATCAACATCTCTACGAAAACATTTACTGCAAAAAATTTACAAAAGAAGACTCACTCTGTGGTTTACATCAGCTGAATATGTGTGTGTGTGTGTGTGTGTGTGTGTGTGTGTGTGTGTGTGTGTGTGTGTGTGTGTGTGTCTGTGTGTGTGTATCCCTGAACCTCTCAGATAACTCTGAAACAAGGCATCTATTTCAAGGGCGAACACTGTGCTCTCTTCTGAGGCCATCCCTAATATTTGGGCTGTATTGTTATTATTTCCATCTCATTCTGCACTATCTCAACACATCACACGTGTGCTCTTGCTACCTGGGACATTCTCATGCTCTTGTCTTATGATCTTTTTGTCTTGCGATCTTGTCTTGTTTAGTATTAGGAAAAAATGTCTTTCTCTGCTATGCACTTTTTTTCTTGTGTTAGGAAATGCCCTGTTAATGGGATAGCAAAAAACGTGACTTGACTTGACTTGACTAATCCAAACACAAACACACACACACACACACACACACACACACACACACACACACACACACACACACACACACACACACACACACACACACACACACACCAACACAACACACTTGAATCAATGTGCAATAATTCACAAAGCACAAAGGACATATGCACAATGAAATACCGTATACAGACAATACACACACACACTCCGTACCTCCAAATATGCACTGCAATGGCAATAATGAATACAAAAGAACTTTTATTGAATTTCAGAAGTCACGTAGATGAAGTGTGAAGTGTGTGACCTACGTGCATATTTGAGGGTGTGTGAAAATAGTTGGTGTGTGAGAATGTGTGTACGTGCAGATTGGTGCCCAGTCACAGATGAAAGGGCTGAGAGTGGGCATCAGTGCCTGACATTTTAGACTGTCACAACAGCGGTCACACACACACACAGACACACGTACACACACACATACACACACGCACGTAAACATACACATACACCCAGACACACATGCACACACACACATACGTACGCGCGCACACACAAACACACACACACACACACACACAGGACCTTGCCTCACATAGTGAATTATGCAGTCACAGCTTAATATAATACAGTAACCCTTCTGCCGCAGGCTTACTCAGCAAAATGCATGAGTCTCTTTCAAAACTGGGTCAAGGGTGAACACAGCTGAGAACTGCACCATGGTATCCTTAAACCTCCACAACATGGCATACATATGGCATACATACATTATAAAAATACTGACAATAAATTCTATCATGTGAGCCTTTTAGGGTACTAATTTGTTTAATTAGACACACAGGCCATGCAGGACCCAGAATTTCCTACGGGACAATAAAAGTATCTATCTATCTATCTATCTATCTATCTATCTATCTATCTATCTATCTATCTATCTGTGTCTGTGTCTACCAAGCTGTTTGCACTGTCCTCTACATTTGCGATGCCTGAGTCACTTCAAAACCATGGAACACTTCCACATATGCATCCTGGGCATCACCTGACCTCACACAGAGATACTCAGCAAAGCAGACTGTATAAGTATTGAGACAGCTATCACCCAACACCAACTCCGATGGCTGATGCATGTCATAAGAATGTCATATAATTGGTTGCCTTGCAAAGTGCTGTATGGCCAACTAGTCCGTGGCTAGCACTCTGTTGGAGAGAAAAAGAATTGCCATAAAGATCAGCTGAAAACAGCAGTAAAGAGGTGCAACATCAAGCCTGGGGACCTGGAACACTTGGTTGCTGACTGCAACACCTGGCTGCAGCTGTGCTCAGATGAGGCCCAAGCAGTAGAGGATGAATGGACAGCTAGGAGACAACGGAGAAGGCCGAGGAGGAGAAACACACCTTTGGGTGCCAGTAACACTACCACCTCAGCCAGTAACACTACCACCTCACTCACATGTCCCACCTGAAACAGGGTCATACAGCCATCAGAGAATTCACCATTGAAGGACAGAAGAGGACAGGAGGACAGAAGGACAGAAGTGGACAGGAGCACCGAAGGACAGAATACGTCATCATGGACATCATCAAAGGACAACCACAAGCAAGCAAGTGTGTGTGTGTGTGTGTGTGTGTGTGTGTGTGTGTGTGTGTCTGTGTGTTTGCATTTCAGGGTTTCTGTGTGTGTATGTGTCTGTGTGTGTGTGTGGGGGGTTATATGTGTTTGTTCAGTCTATACTACATATCTGTATCCTTAAGAATGTAAGTAAATATGAGGCCCTGTTTGAAGTGGGACAATAAAACCAGCCCCTCGTTCGACACTTCATTTCGTACAGAGGGTCTGGCCATTCAGCAATGAGAAATGATTGCGTCCTGGAGGTGTTTAAGTTGAAAGAGATCGGAGCAGCCTTGACTGATAGCATTCTAACTGCATGCACAATACCTCCTTCTGTTCGCTGATTGTATCCGGCAAAAATGCAAGTTCAAGAAGACAAGTTCAATGGAATCAATTCCAGACAACCACTGTAGGGAGATGATAATCGAGTGGAAGTGTATAGGAAGGCATGGTCAGGATAAAGTGGGACAGGCACAAAGGGAGCTTTGCTCTCCATTGGAAACATAGGATTTATGGGAAACGTAGTCTATAAAATACAGTGATGGAACACAGACATAAACAATAAGTCCTCGTTCAGAAATGAGGGGATTGGAAAGCTGACACCAGGGATTGGACAGCTTAATTTAGATCACATTCTCAATTGGCCTACCGATATGATACGACCTGGAGCAGACCAATCAGATTCCCTCATTGTGAATGGGCCGCTCGTGCCATCCAGGCCCAGTAAAACTATGCGTGTCATGTCGTGTCTCTTATAAAGCCTATATGCTAAACAGTGATCCAGACCATGCATGCACCATTCAAGGTACAGAAATGTTTAGGTTCATGTGTCTGTCTGTGCCGATGTCTGACGTATACTTGGACTAAGCAGCCCCAAACTGAGATATAATACACCCTCATACCTTCCACCACTCCTGCAAGTCTTCTCTGGGATGAGAGATGTCAGGTTAAAGCTCCAAGCCTACCAGTGTCTTCACTGAAACACCCTTCCTGCAGTCTGCAGAAGGAGACATAAATCTGTCACACCCCTCTTGCATGATGAGAAAGCCAAAGATGAGTGTACAGGAAACATATGGAGAAAAAAAAAGATTGTCCTCAGAGAGACTGGGTGAGAATGAGGCTATTGGTACACACACACACACACACACACACACACACACACACACACACTTCATACACTCATATGCCCATGCCTATTTCTGACACAAACACACACCCATGCCTATTTCTGCCACACACACATTTGCACCACACACACATAAAGAATAAAGAAAAGGTTCTCCTCAGAGAGACTGGGTGAGAATGAAGCTGTTGGTACATAACACACACACACATTCACATCATGTACATTCATGCACTTCCATGCCTATCTCTGTCACACACATACGCATTTACACAACACACACACACACTCTCTCTCTCTCTCTCTCTCACACACACACTCCCTCTCTCTCAGCCATGCATATTTCATCAGATGGATCATGTTCTTAAACCCCATCTCTGTCTTCTCATTTTTTGTCTCTCTTTTCACCTCACTTCTTTTTCTTTCTCCTTCTCATCCCTTCCCTTCTTTCTCCCTCTCATGCCTTCCCCCACCCTTTAACACTTCTCTCCTTCCATATCCCTTTCTCTCTTTCAGCATCCTCCCTCTCTTTACTTTTCCTCCCTCACTCCCACCCACTCTCTCTCACTCTCTCTGTACTACCCTCCCTCCTTCTCTCTCTCCCTCTACTACTCTCTCTCACTCTCTCTCTCTCTCTCTCTCACCCTCTTCCTCCTGCACACAAATCCATCAGTTCAAAGACTGGCATTCCAGAACACGACGGGGATACCCGGTGTGATCGGCTGTATTCTGTATCCACGGCGACAGCCGAACATACCTCTCTGACATCTTTATGATGGCACAGGGTCAAAAGTTCCGCAGGGCAGCATCAGGTTGCCACGTACAGTGGCTTTAAAGGCAGGTTAAGATCGCTGCATAAGGACGAGAGCGACTGAGGTTGGGAGAGATGGAGAAGAGAGAGAGAGGGGTCCAGTGACCCATTGACTGGAACTCCTCAGATGCATATAGAGAGAAAGAGGGACAGGGGTAAAGGGTGGGATGAGAGGAGGAATGGAGGGATAGGGAGGGGAAAAAGGAAAAGAGATAAGCAAAAAGCAAAATAGAAGAAGATGGATTCTCAGCCATACTGTAGATCGCCTTCCAATACTAAATATTAGGTATAGCACTGGTCCAAAAGAGCATGTGTGTGAGGGCAAGGATCTGACTATAGAGTCCCTTCCTTGATGCCCATGCCAGGATCGACTTTCCTCCCTAGAGGCCCTGCGACTGACCCCTCCTCACTGTCAAAATGGACCCTCCCAATATTACCCCCATGATTGACACTATACCTGGCTGCTGCTACACTACTACCAGCCATAACTTTTGATAACCACCTATGGCTTGACTACCATATAATGTTGTGGGACAATATTTTGGAATTATTATGATGCTCAGCTAAAATCATGGACAAATTGTAGTCTGTCATGATAACGTGTTGTACTTTTCCTGTATGACCCCTGGCAGTTGTCCCCTTCTCAGCAAGTAGCTGGTTTTTAGAATTTTGCAGTTGTCTCGTCGTGAATCTTTGGTTTGAACTGGTCGTACAGTACAGAGGGGGACTGGACAGATGTAGTAAACATCTAATTAGTAACATACAGTACAGAGAAGGGCTGGACAGACGTGGTTGCGAATGCATGTGTTTGTGTATGTGTGTGTCTATCTGTCTGTCACATGAGAAGAGTATGATGATCCAGTGTTCTGGTTCTTTGAGTTTCCCCATCTTACAAATACTCAGCAAGACACAAAAAACACACAATGGATTCCAGGATCACAGAATCCTCTTGGGGTCAAAAGGTCAAGTTCTGTTACCCTCCCCCACCTCCTCCTGGCACCATGCAATTACCTCTCAGGTTTCATATTCCAGATACCATTACATTCCCCGCTGTGAGAAAAATTGGACTGGCTTTGGCCGACATGCCACACTGCCACTTACGATTTCAGAGAACTTTGGCCCAAAGCCGTTATGGTGCTGAGTCTTGGAAAGTCACAAGACCTTGCCTCCAGGCCATACCTCACACACCTTTTATTTTCACCAAAACACACACACACACATCCACACACGTTATCAACTTTTCCCATTTGCAAGACTGTTATCTCTCACCTTCTCTGTTTGATCAATCCAGCCAAAAGGACAGAGATAGATACTGTCTGATCTTGGACGTCAGTGCTGCCCAGACTTAATCAAGACGTGGCGAAAAAGCTCTCCAAAGTCACTTTGAGAAAACCCTCATCACACATACCACAGCTGCAGCCAGCTCATAATAACAAGGGTGTGTGTTTTCACACTGAGTGGTGTGTGTGTGTGTGAGTGTGTGCTTTTGTGCAGAAAGGCAGGTCTTTCCAAACTTAGTCAACATAAAGATGACTTAGTCCCTTTTCTGACTAGATAAAAGCTCTGCACGTACCTTTTCTTGTGAACAGCAACAGTAAAAATCATCCTATTCTAATGAGCCATAACCTTTGCAGGCTACACAAACTCACACACACACACACACACATCTCCTGCTGTCTGGGCTATGGGTCTCCCTGACAGCTTACAGTAACATGAGATTGCCAGTGCCAACAGGCCCTGGTGGTATGTGGTGTTCAGCTGGGTGACCAAGATCCCAATTATTCATGTTTATACCGACGCCCTGTCGCTTGTGTTGATGGTGCTTAGCGAGACACTGCTGCTTGTGTTGATGGTGCTTAGTGAGGTGCTGAAGGGACTGATGACAGGATGGCACGGATGGACACAGACTGTGGGGTGGAGGGCAGCTGATCCAACTGAGATGATGCAGAGGGTGGTGATTGTGTTTTTTTTCCACAACCGTGTTTTTTATTTGGCTGTAATTGCAGTGGAAGGAGAATGAAAGAATGAGGATGGTGTGTGTGTGTGTGTGTGTGTGTGTTTATGTATAGCGACTGTGTGTGTAGCGGAGAAATCTAAAAGGCTAAAAAGAAAGATGGCGTGATATGGGAAGAGACAAGAAGAGAAAGGTTGTGGTAGAACAAACAGGAGGAAAAATGAGAGGAGAAGAAAAGGGAGAGGAGAAGAAAGAGGGAGGGAAAGAAAGAGACAGCAAGGAGGGAGAAGAGGGGAAGGGAGAGGAGGAGGGAGGGAGAGATAGAGAGACAAAGAAGAAGAGATAATGAGCAGAGAGAGGGAGAGGGGGGAGGGAGGAAAGAGGGAGGCTTTCACTCTATCTGTTTCTTTTCATTCAAAGATGCGCCCAGTCAGCCAGCTGATGACATCATTTTCACTCCAGACCAAAGGGGCCTCACACACACACACACATAAGCAGACTGAGTCAACAGTGCGCACATGCATTTACACACTTTTTAGCAAACTGTTATACACACATGCACCTCCCCAAAACCAAACACATTTTCTTTCCCACACAGCCCCTCAAACCCCTATAAACCTCACCCTCAGACAGCCCTTTCGCCTCTGCAGGTGCCTGGCCTTCAACTTTGTGTGTTTTGTGAGACTGTAACACTTTGTGTGTGTGTGTTTCTTTTCAACTGTGATGTGTACTTAGATGAATAATGGCTTTGTGTGCCTACGTGTGCGTTTGCACATGTAATAGGGTGTGTGCGTGTGTGTGTGTGTGTGTAGGCTGCGTGTATGAATCTGTTTATATCTTGCTAGAGTAACATTGTGTGTGTGTGTGTGTGTTTGTATATTGTATGTGTATATTTATATGTAGATGTGAATGTGTCTGTGTCCATCTGAGTAACTGGGACCATCTGAGTAACTGTGTGTGTGTGTGTGTGTGTGTGTGTCACTCCCAGTTATAAAGAGGGCTCCAGCAGCCCTGCTTGAATACGTGCAGCCTCACACGATCTCCTCTCCCCTCTACAACCTCACAGCCACCTCCTCTACCCTCTTTGCACATGATGGAAACTCTGAGCTGCCACGAGGCTCACACACACAAACACACACACACACACACACACTCATCAGATCAAAAAAGCCCATCACTCATTCACATATTCCTGCTTGTGCATGCACCACACACACACACACACACACACACTGACTCATCATACACATGCTCTCTAACCAATAACAAGATCAAAAAAAATCATTAAGTCACATCATTAAAATATTTCTTTGTCACACAGAACACACACTTACATTTTCACACAAAAATAAATAACATGAGCACTCTTGGGAATATTCATTTTTGCTCAACATCTACACAGCAAATCCTCTCTCTCTCTCTGAAACACACACACAGAGAAAGACACACACTCACACACACACACACACACACACACACACACACATGGCAGTGGCTCATCTTCATTCCAGGGTTATTTTGTGACTCCAATTTGATTTTGTCCTCCCTAAAAATTGAAAACAGGCAAGAGTTTACACACACAAGTATGCACCCACACTTTTTAAAGACAGACACACATACACAATATTCCCAGATGTCAAAACATACACAAACGCACACACACATGAAACATAACAAACACTCTCATTACAATACAATCACTCACTCACTCACTACGTCTACCCACCTGGGTTTGTGACCCTCCTGCTTACTCTTGCTTGCTCTAAGAGCCCCACCAGGCCTCCAGTCCCCTGAGCACAGCACTGGTGCCTCAGCGCTTCCTTTGATCTCCCTAGATGAGGACCTGCAGCACTGGTACAGTCGAACAACAACAGAGGAGACAACAGTCACGGAGCAGAACAATGATCCAGCCACAGACGGGAACTACTGGAAGGGCCTGGCTGTGGTTTCTGTGTCCCTGTTTGACACAGAGGGAATCAGTGTGTGTGTGTGTGTGTGAGAGAGAGAGAGAGAGAGAGAGAGGAGAGGTGGGTGGATGAAATGATCCTGCATGACCCCCCCAATCTTGGATCACGTCAGGGAGAAGTGGGGACGCCAGGGACTATTTGGATGCTGGCATCTGGAGATGTAATCCCTTAAAATGTTTGTCCCTGCAGGTGCTTTGGTTAGACTGGCACTGGCTTGATGGATATGATCACGGGTTAAAATAGCTGCGGGTTAAAATGGCATCACGTCTGCCACGTCTGTAATCATTCAAAATGTTTTCAGCCCTGCACTTCCTAAGGAGATGTAATCTGGGAAAAGCCCCTGCAGGTTGATGGATATGATCTTTGGTTACTTAAAATAGCTGGCTTGATGGATATGATCACGGGTTAAAATAGCTGCTGGATCACGTCTGCCACTGGCATTCGGAGCACTTCCCTAAGTCTGGGAAAAGCCCCTTCACTCTGATGGAGAACCCAGACCCAGCCTTGGCCTTTGGACCATGTACATGCAGTCTCATTTATAATGACATGCTTTTCCATGTTGTAACTTTACAGTAAGTTATTATGGCCTTGGGGTACTTGAGGTCCGAAATCACTTTGTGGGTAAGTATTGAGGAACAGCTTTGTTGCCTTGGAGATCAGCTCATAACTACTAAGTAACAATCCAGGGAAATATTAACTGAATATATCTACACACTCATAAGTACACTTATATAATTTCACTAACTTGACAATTCCTTCTTTGACCTAAAAAATGATCAATTCCATTTTATTTTCAGAATCTTTCTTTCCCTTTCTCTCTATCTCACTCATTCAATCACTCACTCACTCACTTGCCAACATCAATTGACTCATATTACGAACTCCATTTAGCAATACATCCTTGTCAGATCTTACAGATCACATGACGGGAAAAGGATCCCAGTTGGCCATTTAGGACAGTTCTGGTAAAGACAGATGCAATCTTTCACTTAAAGGTGGGGTAAATGATGCCAAGCAACTTGTAAACAAAACCAACAGTTTTGGTAACATTCAGAAAATACTGTATTTCCTCACAATTCATTGTTCTGATAAAAAGCCATGCTTCCATCACAGCCTTGGCTTCATAAACTGTTAACAATGTTTAGGTAGCCTCCTGCTAAAGCTATAACTAAACACTGAGCTACACAAGCACAAACTGGATGCCCTTCACACCTCTCTCACTCAGCTTTAAAACTGGTTGTCTACGGTATACACAGGAGCTCTGGTAGATGTTTCAGATCATGGGTTAGGCAAACAACTGTGACCACTGCCAGTGTATTCACTAAAGTCTGGGAAAAGACACTGTTGCCATTGTCATTATTTATAGAAAGTCTTTGTGCAAACATAGTACACATAGAGCATAAGGCAATAATACACCACTGCTATAGATACAATTTTTAGACTGTATAATTTCTTTTACTGCATTGATTCCAGTATAGAAGCAACAGGGAATCAACAGTAGGGAAGCAACAGGAAATAATCTCAGACAAGACTCAAACCTGGATTTAGCCAACTGCACAACAGAGCTCCTATACCCACATAATTTCATCCATGAGATATGTTTTTCTGGATTGTGAGAACTGAGTAGCTCATATTTGCTCAGACTTTGAATCTGTTCTTCTTCCATACAGAGGTGTGAAGGGTGCTCAAATACATTCTCTAAAACAACACTGTAAAACATTGAATGGGAATGGGAACAAGAATCAAGTTCCCTTGTCAGGCAACTGAACAAAAGCCAAAACAAATGTAACACACCCTGTCTGCCCATGCCAGGAACTAGTCATACTCACAAATATCAATCACATCTCAATCAGTCATTCATGCCAGACATGAGTTCCATGTATGCATGTCTTCTTCCAGGGACCCATGCAAAGATGAGTCCAAAATGATGAATAAAAGTAAGTGAAAACTGTAAGGGGTTCTTATTTCAACTGAATAATCTGGAATGGTATTATACACAAGTGGCTGAATCTAAAGTTCAAAGAATGAATGAATTTCTGGTCTGTCCCAAAGAGGGCTGTATTTTCCATTATCCAGCACACACACACACACACACACACACACACACACACACACACACAAGCGCGCACACACACACACACACACACACACACACAGACACAGACACGCCTAACAAGATGCATGCATATTTATTTTCATGCCCAGCAACAAACACAAAAACCACAGAAATACACATTGATATACATACACACAAACACACACACACACTTTTCAAATAAACTTACTGACACAGCCTAGGGTTAGGAGTACACAGCCTAAAAAGACGCATAGTCTGAGGGCATATTATACCCATGGCCTTAACATTCTGTTGCCAGTAACATCACACACAAATACACACACACACACACACACACACACAGCTAGTTAAGCAGCTAAAAAGTCCACGTCACTCTGTCCGGCTGCTAGGTTACTCTTGCTCAACCCTCTATGCACATGTATTTTGGGTTTATTTACTCAAGTAACACTCATGAGGCTACAGATTAAACTTGGCTTTGTGGGTTAATTCAGGTTCAGGAAGGAACTAAAATAAGATTTTACATATAGGACCTTTACATATAGGATCTTATAAGACACAGAATAATACCCATGCCACTTTAAAGGTGACACATTCTTCAGGATATAAACAATATATTTAGCAAATAAGTAAAAGCTAGGACTATTTAAAAACAAACATGCATGTATATAAGTTCACACACAAACACACACACACACACACACACACTCACACAACTTAAATTTGCCAAAGAGGTGTGACACCTCTTCTAAACTACATCCCATTATCACTGTTTAAACTATATCAAGAAGCTTTTTATAATTAGGATTGTAACAATACACTCAACCCAAGAACCCATGATCAATACGATTCACAATATTAAAGGCATACCAGTCAAGTCTATGATTTTTTTTTTTTTTTTTTTAGCTACAGAACTCCCCATACAGTCACCAATAAAAAATAAATAAATAAATAAAACATCAACAACGTGCTCACCAGTGTATGTGTATTTGTCTGCAAACCAAAGAATAGGAACCATGATCAATGTTGAAGAATTCTGTAGACTGACTAGGTAATAACCATAATTTTGGCTTTGTTCAGTTTCGGTTTCAGTTGACATCAAACTGCAAAGTGTTGTGACTGAAGTGGTAGAGGGAGCTTTAACCATCAAAGTAACACCAAGGTTTGCAAATTAACCTAAAAATAGCATCAAAATGTTGTCTGATGTGCCTTTAAGTGCACAACATTTTTTTTTTCTTTTTGAGCAGCAGACATATCAATTGAAAATATCACTGTTTTTTTAGGCCTATCAACTATGCAAAATATCATTTGTTTCCCTTTTATCAAAGCTGCAACTATAATACAATTTTCTAACATTACAATTAATTTCTTTTTTTTTATCTCAACTGGTTTTAATCCTCACACAGTTTTAGCCGACTGACGGTAGATCATTACATCCCCATTTGTAATATATCTGGTAGAACTGATTCCCACAGGCACCACTCACCACTTATATAAGGACACGACATATGACGAAAAAAAACATATTATGACAACTAGGGCAAACAAGAGTGTACAAGTCTTAACATTCCCCGTTTGGGATTTGCCTTCATTCATGGTGAATCAGGCACATGAGCTTCTGTCATCAGTACCATTATAGGACCCATTGAAAGAAATTGACTTCAACTGCTGATAAACAAGCTTTAACTTGAAAGAGACCTCTGATTCATCAACAGAGTTACACCTATAGATTGTCAGCACCTCTCAATGAGCGACAGGTTACAATTGTTTACTGGAACATTTATCTTAAACGGCTTATAGCTCAGTGTGTTCAGTTTATCAGTAGGCAAGATGGCACTCCACGAGATTCAAATCGAATCAAAATCAAGACTGGTGACTCATCATTAGTGTTATTAATGACAATCAGAACAGACTAGCGACATGTGTATTTTCCAGGGAATTGCACAGGCTTGATTCATAGCCTCACAGATTTTTCCTCTATTACCGAAAGTAAGCTTCTGACATTTTCAACAGCGGTTTGTTGGATGCCCAAAGGACATACGAATGAAAAAAGTACCAGTACGTTCACGACTTTACATAAAAGAACCTGTGGAAACAGAGATTAGGCTGTTCATGGAAGCACAGTAGCCTTAGATGTGTGTGTGTAGAGCATGTGCATCACATTTGTATTTGCTCTGCATTCAGAATTTTTTTCTAGGTCACTGTTGATAGGTGCTCTTGAGCAAAGGACACATAATAATTATTTTGCCATATTGAGAAATACTCAAAAAATGAAAATGGGTATTAAAGGCACACAAGATTAATTTACCAGCTTTGTCGTCACTTCAATGATTAAATTTCTCATTAAGGGGTGAATGAAGGCTCTCTCAGCGGCCTCTAGTGTAGATTCCGTGGTAACTACATTTGCAGGATTTGAAACTCCTACTAGGAGGAAACGAAACTGAAACTGGATGAAACTGAAATCACATTTATTACCGGCTTGTCAGACAAAAATATGCACAAAAATGATCATCGCTGGTGTGCCAACAATGTCTCCATCTGCCTAACTCACTGTCTTTACAACCTAACAGGAGGAAATAAAGAACCTTAAAAAATAAGTTATTGAGATTTTTTACATTTTTGGCATCCTTAGGATTTCTGTTTTGAAATCCCCATCTGATAAAAGTATGCCAATAAAAAAAAACTACCACGACCCAAATTCAGTGTTATCATCCAGAAATATAAACTAGACATCCTAAGGATGCCAAAAATTTTAAAATTCCAATAACATTCTTAAGGGGTTCAACTGGATTTAGCCAGTTTCCTTCCTATCTACAAACAGAACACTCAGTGCTCTTAGACCCCCTCCACTCATACAGTATGCTAGTGTCTTGCTCCCTCTAGTGGATGAACTCATAAAACAAAATGTGTGCATGTGTGTTTGGTATTATGGGAACAGAATGTTGGTTTGAGTGTGCCTATTTAGTTGTGTTTGGGGAAGTGCTTGACCATCAGGTGCATCGGACTGTCTTTGGATGTTCTCTCTCTCTCTCTCTCTCTCTTTGTTTGTGTGTGTGTAATTTTCTTTAGTAAGGCCTGTCCCACTTGGATCTGATTGCAGGAGCACAGAAAGATAAAAGCATTAAAAAAACATTGACCTTGTAAGACTAACACAGTGCTTACCGAGTGTAACCGGGGTTGAGGTGTGCTCACACACCAGTGGTTGGGTCAGCTTTGACATTACAGCATTGGAGCCTGATCACTTGCTCTCTAACACGGGTGACGTGGCGATAGAGGTCATTGGCCTCACTATGATAGACAAACACACACACACACACACAGACACACACACACACGTAAATAATTACCAGAATAACTGGGTACACGTTGATCTGAGCTTACCTAAAACAAATTAAAAAATGCACACAAAAACATCATTGACCATTCCTGAATTAACCAAGTGACAGACACTTGCAAGTGTGTGAGTGTGTGTGTGTGTGTTGGGGGGGCATTGTGTGTCTGTCTGTATGGGCGCACAAATATTTGGCCTTTCGTGTGTGTGTGTGTGTGTGTGTGGGGGGGGGGGGCAAAGAGGGAGGGATACATGTCCAAACTAGCCAGTCTCTCCTCCACCTCTCACACCAGATGGGGCCATACTAGCGCCTCCTGCTGGCCAAGGCCAAATGTAGCCCACACTCAGCTGCTCTATGGTCACCCACAGCCAACCTGCAGCACAAAGAATCCATACTCCAACTCTTCACTTGGACTAGTGAACGTAACCCTGCAGAAATCAGGTAGCCCTGTTACATCCATGCAGCTAATCTGGATATTCAATACAAAGCCCTGTCGTTTGAGGTCACAGAGTGGTGTTTGTAGGAAAAAGAACAAAAAAAAAAAAAATACAAATACAACAGACTGGATAGCAAACCAATAGCTAGTTTCTGTGCCCCATTCAGTTAGCCTTAGCTGATTGATTTTGAAAAATGTAATTATCCATGAGGTTAATACATGGGTGAGGACTATACATGGGATGCATTTCTTTACATCATTCTACTTTGTCATGAAATCATGATTTGCCTCTGAATCAATTTGTAGTGTTTAGTAAACTGAGGTTAATATATGGGTGAGGTTAATACACAGGTGAGGTCAATACATGGTTTAGTTTTTTTAGTTTGCAAACCATACTGACCTGAGGTTTATACATGGTGTAGCTTATATTTGGGCAATTACTGCAATTAAAGTGTGAACGGCACACCTCAGTCACAGGTAGTATGCATCATTATAGCATTTGTAACACTGCACACACAAACGCATTGGTGTGTTATTGCAAAACCTGGCAAATTGACTGAAGTGACTTCAGAGGCAATATCTGCATTGTTGAAGCTGTATCAGTTCTGCTTTTCTGCAGTTCTACTTTTTACTGTAACACTACGTTTGTCTTTTGGTGAGCACTGGATCCTCACTAGTATTCACAGAGAGATTACACACATTTCTTAAAGTGACAGCTAAAAGCAGGAATAGTGGAATAATATACTGTATGAGTATAGTAATAAACTATAAGCAAGGATATACCAATGTAATACCCTAGGTTCTATGAGGGTTCTATTAGGGTAACACATGGGAGTGTTTTTTTCCTTTATTCTACTTTCTTTCATGAAAGCATAATCTTATTATGATTAAGTTAGTTGTTAGCTATCACATGGTTAGTTAATGCAGTTAATACAAGGAGTGCAAGGTACAAGGTTTTTTTTAGTTTGCATAAAACATTTCGGTAGTATGAGAACTATAACCTAAGGTCTGTCCATGCTTTATGTTTTCAGAGGAGAAGAGAATGGCTGGGCATCAGGATGCCTCCAGAGGCTGAGGTTGATTGAAGTAACTGTCCTCCCCTGCACTGGGGTCTCCTCCACCTCGGTCTTGAAATTACATCCTCATCTTCAAAATCTCAGCAGGAGGAAGGGAGGCCTGCTGATGCAAGTGTTTTTGTATTTGTGTGTGTGTGTGTGTGTGTGTGTTTGTGTGTATGAGTGAGTGTGTGTTTATGTGTGAAGACAAAACCTTGTGTGAGGTTATGAGATAACTATGATAAGGCCATACTTTGTATCACATTCTTTGTATAACAGTATCAGAGAAACAGGGTTAATGTTTAATTTGGTGTCTAAAGTTCTAATTTAGAATGTGCCTCTGTTTGTAACTCGTGACAATGTTACTGTGTGTATTGCATATTATGTTGAATTCAGCCAACACTTTTTTAACCAAGATACACCAATAGCACATTGTAGGTATATGCATTTGCTGTGAAAGAAACATTTGACAGAAGATGGATTTATAGACAGCATGTCATAAACATATTGGCTTTAAATCAAGTTTAGCAAATTCTCCATTGTATGCTTGTTCATTCATACATCACTAATACATAAAAATCTAATATAAAATATGTTTCCCCCTTTCGCTTGACAAGTGTCAAGTGACTGACACTGCTGCTGCAGGTGGGAGTTGAACCTGTGTCTCCCTGCACACCGTGGCCTAGGAGATGATTGCAATAATCACAGCACCTTCACTGGCTTTCTACTCTTTCCTCTCTAGAGGGAAACATAATCTTTATCATGTTTGTGACAAAAAGTTAATAATCCAATGCAGATGAACAACTAAACCACAACAACAATAAATGGCACTAATTTGTAATTACTGAAAATATTAATTACACAAATTATAATAAAAGTTATAATTGTTACAACAGCAGCAACAATAATAATAGTTAACATTGTTATTAACAATGGTTATTATAACAATAACCGTTATTATTAATAATAATTATACTTATTATTATTACTTACTGTATAAGGGGCTGCAGGATTTACAGTAAGTTGTCTGGAAGGCACCATCCTGTCTGTAATAACACTCCTCCATTAACTTGCTTGTGTTCGATACAGCACCTCTTGAGCTATTGCTTATTTTAAGAGTTATTTTTTTCTTGAACCTAGTTTAATTCTATACAGAGCCTATTCAATTCTATGCAGAAACTAGTTCAACACTATACAGAACCCATTCTCCAGCTCTATGTTGAAATTTAATGTAGGGTTTCTACAACTGATCTCCACCACCATCTTAATACACCAGAGGCTATATAGGAGCAATTATGTATTGTCTGTTTCTTTCGTTTGCTTGTCTTTTCCTAAACTGGAAGGACTAGGATAAATGCAGCAGTCAAGATCCCAGTGGGCAAATGTTAGAAAATTTTCTCCCAACAAGATACATACAGAATTTGCATAGAAATGCAAGAGACAGATAGAGAGAGAGAAAGAGAGAGAAACACACAGAGAGAAAAAATGCTCTGTTCTAGAATCTTTTGTCATAATCCCTGAGATTTAGGCCAATCCAGTAGCGCTGAATGTCTAGCCTCAGCTGATAGGAGCGGACGGAGAGGGGTGACTGGGTGGCGTTCTGAGACAGGTACTCCACTACCCTGCATGTGGAAAACACAGATACACTATCAGAGAGGGGGCAGATAAGAGACGTGTGCAAGACAGTGATTTAGTGTGCACTGCATTCATTTGCACTTCATGTGCAATGGGCTTGTTGGTATGTGTATGCATGTACAAATCTGTATGTCTTTGTATGTCTTTGTACATGTGTGTATGTGTGTGTGTGTGTGTGTGTGTGTGTGTGTGTGTGTATGCCCTGAAACTCAGAATGCAGCTTGGATTCAAACATGTGTGTGTGTGGTGGGGTGGTGGTTGAGTTTGTGTGTATAAATGTGTGTGTGTACTACCTTGGTTCAGTGAGGAAGGCGTGTAATTCTCTCCAGGCCTCCATCTGCTCTAGGTGCCAGGGCCTCTCCTCCAAGACCCTCTCCCAGCCAAAGAGCCCCTCTCTGGGCCTCAGGAAGAATGAAGCCAGGGTCTTGTGGAAGCCCCTCTTGGTTCTTCTGCATCCATCTGGGCCTACTTCTGCTCTTAAACCTAGTTAGAAGTGGGGTATGACAAGAACTATTATGATTTAGTTATTATCAAAAATCCATTGACACATGCAATATGCAGAGGCATAGGAGGATTTGATTTTGAATGAGTGAGCCCTTTTGAACGTATGTGTGTGTGTGTGTATGTATGTACATCTCACCCAGCAATAGGTTGATTGCTTGACCCAGTGATTGGTGTGTGTAAGTAAGCTGCCCCGCCAGGTTTTCCTTTATCCAGTACTCTGTGGCCGACCGGAATCGGGCCCACTCCAAGGGCAGAACCCTGAGGGATCCAGAGGGATCCTCTGAGGGATCCAGAACCTCCAGGAGAGCCAGGAGCTCTGGCTCAGTCAGCCCACCTCGGGAGAGATGCAGCAGGCACAGGCAGTCCCACACCCAGCCTCTGAGGCCTGGAGGTCCGATACCACACACAAGTGTAAACATAATCACATAAATAACAGATACCTGGAGGTCCGATACCACACACTTGTATAAACACACACACACACACACACATACACACAGATACATAGACCCTTGTGGAATCAAGGACAAATGTTCACACACTCACACATACACGCAACCACACAAACATACAATCAAATTACGAACACTAAGATGCACACATACACAGACACACATACACTCACATTCAACAATAACTATTAATACTATTTTATTTTGTTATACTGATACAATGGTAACATTCACCATACTCTACTTACTTGTCTTGCAAACCTGAGGATATGGTCCTCTGGGTGTGGGTGAAGAACTGCCATCACTGCCCCCTTCTGGTGGGCCATAGTCACTGATCCAGCGCTGAATTACTTGCATCCATAGCTGCATTACTGAATCTGTCACAGCATACTCCTCTAGCAGCTCGTCCTCCTCTTCTTCCTCTCGGTGCACCCCTGTCGTCCTCAGCTCATTCCCAATCACCACCCAAAACAGCGGAAGATGGTCCAGGGGACTTCTACCCATGATACTATGCAGCAGGTTGGCAGCTGGCTCTCTCGCAGGCAGGGACAGGTGATGCTGGAGTACATTGCGTCTCAGAATGTACACATGATCATGTAGACGTCTGGGCGTCCAATCAGATTCTTGTAGGTGAGGTCAGTAGAGGTCGTGGTCACTATTAGTTTACACTGAGAGGGAAGGGAGACTGGCAGCCAATGCAGCTGCTTTACCTGAGATTCCAAACAAACACATGAAACAGGATAACCAACAAAAAACAAAAAAAAAAATATGTGTCAAAGTATACAGTATGTATATGATATACTTAGAATATAATAAAAAAAGAGCAACTGATACTGTGTGTTTATTTCTTTAATTAATTACTATGGAAACAATAGTAATATATATATAGTCAATATAATACTCCTGTATCTTAGGCCGTCATCGCATGACCAGAGTCGGTTATGAAACTTCTAGAATATCACAACAGAAAGTGGAGTCTGACAGAAAGGACATGTGATTCAACTAATAGTCCTACTGCCTGAATGAAAGAATTCAATTCTTTACACAAAACTGATCTTTTTATTGAGGGCTGAACAAGATGGGCGAGACAAACAGCAGAACTATTTCTTAATTTCCACTTTGGTTGTGGAGACTGAGCACTGCTACGGTCAATCCAGGTGGTTGGCCTATAGTGTACCAGTGGCATTTTTACAGTGGGTGGCAGTAAACATTGATGCAAAAGTAATAAATGCTGTTAAGAGGAAAATGAATACTGCTTGTGTCACAAAACAAACAGATGGACCTGATGTTGACTTTTCATTTTAAAGACTTCCATCATAAGTAGCTACTCTGTGCAAAGAGCTGATCAAGACTCAAGACAAAGACCCTCCTACACAGAACTTCCTCAGGGAAACAAGGCAGTTTCAGCAGGTAGACATTTTGAACTCCGAAATCAGAGAGGCAAGTGGTAACAGAACCACTATCCAGGCAAGGCCAAGAGGCACAGTGGAAGGTTGCATTGTGTTCTCAGTGGAAGGTTGCAACTGTTTCAAAGACTAGCATGATAAGAGGCAACACAAAAAGTCTAAAACTATGCTGGGTATTTAAGGTCATATGGCATGTCTTTGAAGAAAAATTAAAATAGGTCTTGGCATAGTAACAGACAAAGATTTCCAATCCAGACTGTTTTCTTACGATAAGCCACAAGGAAAGGTGTATACTAAACCGCTTGTGTGTGTGTATGTGTTTGTGTATGTGTGTATGTGTGTGTGTGTGTGTGTGTGTGTGTGTGTATTACCGCCTGTGTCGAGAGAGTGTGGCTGGTGGTCAGCATGTCCAGTCCATCCAGCAGTAGTATAGTGGGTCTGAGGACAGAGGCTGCAGCCAGGGCCTGGGTCAGCAGAAGGAGGGGGCATGGCTCCTGCCACTCATCCCATTCCGGCAGAGATTCTACAAACAAACAAATGAGTTGACAAATTGAGTGACCTTTTTAATCTTGCATATATGGCACAGTCATGGCTTATCATGCAACTAACACACCAACTAACTACAAACGGCCTATTATACTAATTACAATTATGCTCAGCATAAATGAGTACACCCCCTTTGAAAAGTAACATTTTAAGCAATATGTCCATGAAAACAAAAAAATATTTCCAAACATTTTGCAGACTAAGTTCAATATCACATCTGCGTAACATACAACACAAACGTTTGCTTAATAATAGAACTTAGATTACATATTTTTCAATTTTACTCAAATTAGGGGGAAGCAAAAATGAGCAGGAAATGGGGAGAGGTTTTCGAGTAACACCCTTTTACAGTCAACTATTTGCTGGACTAATTGAATAATTAGACCTGTGGTTGAATTCTTGGTAAATCAGACATTTGTAGTCTAAAATCTTGCTTTGCCCTGAGGTTTTTAGTGGGGTGTACTCATTTTTGCCCCCCCCCCTAATTTGAGTAAAACTGAAAAATATGTAATCTAAGTTATATTATTATGCAAACTTTTATGTTGTATGTTACGCAGATGTGATATTAAACTTAGTCTGCGAAAAGTTTGGAAATATTTTTACTTTTCATGGACATATTGTTTAAACTGTTACTTCTCAAAGGGGGTGTACTCATTTATGCTGAGCACTGTATAAAAATAATAATGACAAAGAAACACACACTGTGTTGAGGCCACAAGTCATTTTGTATAGTTGCTCTCTAGGTATACACCTTAGTAAAGAGTACAGAGTAGTAAAGCAGTAAGTACACACTTTTACAAACAAACACACATACACATAGAGACAGATAGGGAGAGAAACAGAGAGAAACACACAGAGAGAAAAAATAGTCTCTCACAGGAAGTTTGTTCATGATTGTTTGTGTGTGTGTGCGTGCTCACATAGGTGTGGAAGGCCTTATTCACCTTGTGCTTGATGCAGCTCTTTCAAACAGCGTCTGAGCAGAGAGAAGACGTCCCTGCTGCTCACACTAAGACCACAGACGTGGGTCACCACCAGCACCTCAGGGTGTCTCTTCTGGAACCCCTGCAGCCAATAGGAAACCAGTGTGGACTTCCCACAACCCCTCTCTCCAGCAAGCACAACGATGGCCTTCTCTGACTGACTGTTCCAGAGTGAGGTATACAAACAAGATACATCATTTGTATTCAGCATTAGGAGGATATTAACAAATTAAAAGTGCAAGTGGATATCTGACTATCCAGTATTGCTCTTGTTTTGATTACAAGTGTCTTTCACAACATTAGTTTGTAACAGAATTGAACTTTTACAGACTTTTCTTCTCCAGTTACACTTAACATCTTCATACCCATTGTCAAACACTGAGTGTTCCTCTTTGCATAAGACCTCAGAACTTCCACATGGCTTTTGCCTCTCCCAACAGATGACAGGAGACACAAATGTGTTGAGTGTATTCATTACTGTCATGGCTTCTTGCGAGGGCACGTAATGCTTGGGCAGAGATTTAATATGGCATTCATGATGCCAACGTTCATGTCTGGCTTCAAGGTCTGGAAAAAAAAAATAACATACTCAACCAAATGCCCTTACTAGCTGCATAAACAGACTTCCAACATTATCTAAGGTATTGTTACCTTGGCAATATTATCAGTTTACTTGTAACATGAGACATCACAAGGTAAATTTGCACTAAAGAAACACATATTTGCATTGCATTTGTGCATTTGTAGTGTGAGTGTTTTGTGCTCTACTCATAGCCCTGCATATGGCTAACAAGCACAGCCTCGAGCCCATCAGTTTGTAGCACTCCAAACTGGGAAATGTGCATTCTCTGTGTGGCCAGTGCAGGAACCAGTTTCACTGTCCCTGGAGAATTAGGCATAAAAAAAAACAGACTCTAAGGCATGTCTCCTAGGACAGAACACAGAAGTAGACAATTATGAGGATAGATAAAGGTCTTTACTACTGTTTTGTGTAAACACTTTGGGTAAGAACACTACAGATATTAAACCTGGTTTAAAATGTAAAATGTGCCTACTGTATGGGCCAGCAACCTACAAGCATACTGCTTGTATTATTTTGACTCTTAGGTGCCTTGAGCAAGGAACCTAACCCCTCACTGCTTTCCAGGCGCTGCTATAGCAGACAGCCAACTGCTCCGGGTTAGTGTGTACTTCACTTCACTGTGTTGACTGTGTTTCACTAATTCACGATTTGGTTAAATGCAGTGACCAAAAGAGTTTAGATTTATTATTATGTTTATTATTATTATTATTATTATTATTATTATTATTATTATTATTATTATTATTATCATTATGGTTATTATTATCATTATCATTATTATTGTTGTTATAGCCAATGATCGTATGCCGGTTTGCCCATAATGAACACATTTTGCAGCAGAGAATTTTCCAGGAAGTAAAAAGGTAACCACAGGTGTTACTAATGACATCTTGATGACATCCAATAAGGATCTTATTCTGCTACAGTGAATCAGAATCTTATTGGCTGTCATTAGCAACATCTGTGCTTACAGATTAAAATTGGCTGCTGCGATAGGGTCCATTGATGAACAAGCCTTAAATTTTTGTCACTGTAGCCAAGAGAGACTGACCATAGAGAGTGTCCCCAGGACAGGCCAGCAGTGCTGGGTAGAGTTCCTCTATGATGGCCTCCCAGTCCCTCCGCACCAGTTCACCCAGTTCC
The DNA here is from genome assembly GCA_027481765.1 of Tenualosa thibaudeaui. Lineage (NCBI taxonomy): Eukaryota > Metazoa > Chordata > Actinopteri > Clupeiformes > Clupeidae > Tenualosa > Tenualosa thibaudeaui. Next base: position 67,385 of record JAIFZK010000088.1, read on the forward strand.
TCCACACTCCTGAAGAACCGGACTGGCCAGCAGGCCTCAGCGATCCCCTTCTTCAGCCGCCTCATCTTTGTCCTTTGTTCCTGGGCTGGGACGCTAGTCAGGATGCTCTGGAGCTCAGCCCTTCTGCATCTGCAATCTTCCTCAGCACCCTCAGTAGGCCTACCTTCCTGTTCCACAGAGGGACCCCCCTGGAAAGAGTAGTCTCTAAAGTAGAACAGGCAGCGTGTGTGTGGGCTCCGGCATGCCTGGGTGATCTCAAGCTCTGCCAGGCTGCTGGTGGTGTGACAACCTTCCAGCAGCCAGGGGTAGCCACCTCGCCGGCTAGCCACATGCAGGTTTCTCTCCAACTCCTTGACATTAGATGTAATTCTATTGTTATCATGCAGAGTATGCTAGTCAAGACAACTCAGTACAGTTAAAACAGAAATGCAAAAAGTCGCCTTTAGGCTTATGGATTAAGTGGCATTATACAACTGATACTAGAGATAGAGAGTGAGTTTGAGTAACTTTACTGTAATATTACACTCAAATGTCCTCTCATTCCCCATTTCCTCTCCATCACAACTGGCTCTGTAATTTGTGTCTATTGTTCCATTCCCCTCTCACCTCCATTTTCACCTGCTCTTGCTCCTCTGGGAACGCTGCTGTTGATGCTGACACATGTGTGAATCCTCCTAACAAACAGGGACCATACCTTTGTCCCAGAACACAGAAGAAGAAGTCTGACTGGTGGATAATATCTAGTCTAGTTTTCAGCTGTTGGGCTGTCAGGGGGGGTGATGCAGGGATAGTACTGTGTGTGTTTTGATTGTGGCACACATGTTCAAGCTTGGCATTCAGCCACCCCACACTCACAGGGCTGAAGCGTGTGCCTCGAGCCTGGCACAGCTGGTTTAGGTAGGGGAACACCTGGTTTCTCAAGTAGGCCCACTCTTCCAGTAAGTCTCCAGGGACAGCGCACAGGTAAGGTCTCAAGGGGGTTGTTTTAGGGAGGGAGGTGCAGAGAGGTTCTGCTTTAATCTCCTCCCCCCAAAGGCTCACCCCTCGCCATGGCAACCTGCTCCAGATCTCCCCCTCTGCAATGCACAAAATAATGTGTGTGTGTCAAAGGGATACAACATGTCGCAGAGTCTTAAAACTTTAAAGCACCTGCCTTACATAATGCTGCTATCCTACCTGATACACGTTGGTCAAACTGCATGCTGGTGAATAATCAAATTCCAGGAACCCAGAGTTTCTGTAAGATAGACTGCAGCTCTCCACTGCCAAAAGCACTTGTCGATCTTTGTTTAAATGTGAAATGTATGTGTGAGAAATGCAGCAGCATAGCAACAGTGATCAGAGCGGTAGCCAAGGTAAACGTCTCGATTACCCCGGATGTTTGACCGGCCTGTCAGAAAATGATCACACGCGGCAATCACTCTATCCAATGAAATCCAGCCACGATTTTCGGGTGTTAAATCGGACATGTAAGACCGCGATTGGAAGACGTATGCCGATTGTCGTTCTGCTATTGGTTCTGTGTTGTGCGTGGTTACCAGCGATTGGGCAGCTAATGTAGTCCGCCTCCATCAAACTAGTCCTTTCATAAAGTCGACTCTAGATCGGCCAACCACGCAGTTCTCAAGGCGTTTGCCGGAGTTTTGCGCGTGCGATCCCCTCGAAGGACTGTAATCTGAAAGACAGTCTGAAGTGAATATTTTATTTCATCAATATGAAGCGGTTATGGATCATAGGTCTTTTGTGTGCTCTTCTTGCGTTCAGTAAGTACTTAATCTTAGTCATTAATTTTGCTTATAAGCGCTAACATTACATTTTGTTTGCAAACCCTCATGACTTCCACCGGGTTTCCTTTCATTCCTGCGGTTTTGAACTTGAATGACGGCTGGCAAGCTAACTATGAATTTATGAATTATGTCTTTGTTGTTTGATTGGCATAGGCCTAACGTTATTCTTATTTATTTTGCAGAAAAGCTATGTGCGTTTATTTTCATTCGACAAAATAGTTAGCGTTAATGCCTGGCTATTGAAGAATGAAGTACTGCAAAGCTAACGTCAGTGTTAACGTTATAGCATAAGATGAATGTGAGGGGTTGCAGGCAAGACTGATTCATTTTGCTTCTCGAAGTTTCCTCTTGAATAAGTCGAGGTAGCGTTAATATTATCTTGTAGGAAATGAAAGCTGAGTATTTCCGGCAGTGTGGCCAACCTTGCAATGAATGTATATCATTCTCGGCCTGCAATATCTTTTCTGCTTATATAACACATAACCTCAGAGAAAACGCTGGATTTTGCACAAAAACTCAATTGGAGCAAAAGATTTTCCGGGGGGTTGGCTAACCAGCTAACATTAGTGTTAGCAGCTAACGTTAACGTTGCCAGTAACGTGGACCAGCTCGATTTCTAGGTTGACTGCACTTGTTAGGCCCTGGACTAGTTGTGCAAGGGGGGAAGGTATCCTTATGGTGCCATTTGCTTTAATGGGTGGTGACCAGGACGCGAATAAACAAACTATTTTATCTGTAATAGAAATGTTAATTACTTCAGACCAGAGGTCTATGGTGGTCACGTGACAAGAGGAAGGAACTCTATTGTAACATTGTACATTGTCTGGACCACTTCAGGACAACTTTAATTTCATCAGCCCCAAAAGCCGAAATTAGCACGTATATTTTATTACCGTTGCATGACCATCACAAGTGTTTGTTTATAGTGTCTGTATTAGATGTGTGTAGGATCAGGGTAACAGTTGCCTACAAATTACCCTCCCAGATAAAGGAGCTGTTTATCTCCTGCTCTGGTATCCAAGAATACTTTCGACTGCTTAAGTTTTTAAAAAAGAAAATTATTTTTCTTTGCAGCATCTGTGCGGGCAGAAGATGATCTTGACATTGATGGAACTGTGGAGGACGATCTGGGCAAAAGCAGAGATGGTTCCAGGACTGATGATGAAGTGGTACAGAGGTAGGTGTGTGTGTGTGTGTGTGTGTGTGTGTGTGTGTGTTGCATGCTGCTTGGTTGAGCTCAAAGTAACAGCCATATAAGACCGCCGATGCTCTCCACTGCTTTTTCCAAAACATCTAATTTTAGGTTGGCTTCCCCCTGGTTTTAGGCCAAAAAGATCTGGTGCTGCAGCTGTTACTTGCACCTCTTAGGGTTTATTAGAACACTCTTGATCTCATGAGACTGAGTTGTAAACTTCTCAGTGGTGTGTTTCTGTTTTTGGAAGGGGGTGGGTTGGGGGGATGGGGGTGGTAGGCATCATAAATGAACTGTCTTGACTTGCATCAGGCCTCCCAGGACTAGGGATAGATGGATGCTGGGGGTTAAGATTGGTCTATTGGGAATCCCATGACATCTCTGTCTTCACTCTCAATACTTTCTGTTCCCATCAGGGAGGAAGAGGCTATACAGCTGGATGGATTGAACGCTGCACAGATCAAGGAACTCAGAGAGAAGTCGGAAAAGCACGCTTTCCAGGCAGAAGTTAACCGCATGATGAAGCTTATCATCAACTCCCTGTACAAGAACAAGGAGGTGAGGGCAGCATTAGGTGCAGGTGTTGCAGTGTTTGTTGGATCGTCTGCCAATTTGCTGTGACTTGGATGATTCAGGGGAGAGAGGCCCCAGTACATCAAGATGTCTCTTGGTGTACAAAAACTGCTGTGAATACACCCTCATGCACAACGTGCATACAACTGCAGTATAACATTTAAGCATGGTAATAAAACCTAGCTGTTATCTTGCACGTCAAAGAGACAGAGTTTTATTGTTTGCGATACTCTGAGAGGGTAACGGCTTCTTGCCGTTTATCAGTTTTGCCGACAAATTCACATGACTCTAAATAACCTTTCTCCCTGTTTCATTCTCCTGTCGTGCTGTCTCAGATCTTCTTGAGGGAGCTCATCTCCAATGCCTCTGATGCCCTGGACAAGATCCGCCTGCTTTCACTGACCAATGAAGATGCCTTGGCCGGCAATGAAGAACTGACCGTCAAGATTAAGGTTGGCCTGTTTGTTTGTTTTTTCCAACCCTCTCTACACACTCTCTCTACACACCAGCTGAACAGCAAGCAAGCATGTAGGCTAGCAGCATTTAAAAAACAAGCTTTTGCTCGTTGCATATGTTTTGCAAAAGTGTGAGATCTTTTGGCTAAAGTCTTGGCCAAACAGACAAGTGTGACAGAGGGCAACATGAAACTTTTCCTGTGGTGGATAGGCGCACTGTCTAAACAAGATGATGTTGCTCGCGGTATGAGAGACATTTGCATGGTAGGTGCACATTTGGAAGTCGGACAGATAATTATCTGGTTTTGGTGACTTATCACAGTCTTGTGTTTTGAAGATAAATATGTCACCTGTGGGAACTTGACGATAAGAAAATGTCCTCATACTGTGAATTTGCCGATTGTTGAAGTGTTATTCAAACCCAGTAATCTAAATGAATGCTTTATGCATTTTTAGAGAGGAGAATGACAGGAAGATGAACATAAACGGGGTTTTCCTTCCATTTTGTTATTGTTACTGTGCAGTTTAATCAATTTAGCAAATCCTATCTGGAAACACATGAACATGTTTGCAGATACACATATTCTTTAGACAAAGGTTTCATGAACATGCATAGAATATGCCAAAGAGCTGAATCCTTTCTAAGCCATAACGTTGTGTGTTTTTAAATTGTATTTATTTATTTTTTATTTGCCGTCACCAGGCTGACAAGGAGAAGAACATGCTCCACGTCACCGACACAGGCATTGGCATGACCAAAGAGGAGCTGGTGAGGAACCTGGGCACCATCGCCAAGTCTGGCACCAGCGAATTCCTCAACAAGATGACAGAGATGCAGACGGAGGGACAGTCCACCTCTGAGTTGATTGGCCAGTTCGGTGTGGGCTTCTACTCCGCCTTCCTGGTGGCTGACAAGGTCATTGTCACATCCAAGCACAACAATGGCACGCAGCACATCTGGGAGTCTGACTCCAACGAGTTCTCGGTCATCGAGGACCCACGCGGAGACACTCTGGGCCGCGGAACTACCATCACGTAAGTGCAACAGGACATGAGGCTTTGCCAAAAGGTGCTCTAAGCAACCATGAAAACCTAAGATTAAGGTTGTATGTGTTGAGGGTTTCTATAAATGGCAGGGTCATATTACTGCGGATTAACCTATAAGCGAAATGCCAAGTGCCATGAGCATAATTCCTGACTAATGTTGTTTTTAAAAAGGTCTTGGGACTAGCAGTCACAGAGTGGTTTTCATGGGTTTATTTAATTTCAGGGACATTTGTAAATGATGGCAACTTTAAGGTTTAATTGAAGAAACAGTCTAAATGTTTTTTTTTTTTTTTTTTTCCTTCTCCCCCATAGTCTTGTGATGAAGGAGGAGGCTTCTGACTTCCTGGAGCTAGAGACCATTAAGAACTTGGTCAGGAAGTACTCTCAGTTCATCAACTTCCCCATCTACGTCTGGAGCAGCAAGGTGCGCTTAGCAGCTACATACATGCCGGCCGTTTTCGAATACCAATGAACTACAAGCCTAAAAGAAATAAGCCCCCATGTTAATGGAATTTGATCAGAAATTATGTAATTATGTTATAGTGGACATAGTGGCTGAACAATTTTTTTATTTATAAAAGCTTTTTTTAATTTGTGGTTTATAGAATTTAACAAAATAAGTTATTTGACTGTTCCATTCCAGACAGAAACAGTAGAGGAGCCCATTGATGAGGATGAAGAGGCAGCTAAGGAGGCCAAAGACGAGGACGCACCTGAGGATGAGGCTGAAGTGGAGGAGGAAGAGGACAAGGAGGACAAGCCCAAGACCAAGAAGGTAAAATTCCAGGCCAGGGCCCACTCCTCATGTAGGGAAACTGGTTAAGCTTAAATATGTATTCATAATGCATCTGCTGCTCAGCCAAGCTTACTTGTAATCTACGGAGATAGGGGAGTTCAGCGATGTCAAAATGCAGAGTGTTTTTTTTTTCTTTTCCCTTAAATGCTCTGTTTCTTTGGCTTTTTCTTTTTCTTTTGGTCTCTATCTCTCTATCATATATGTAGGTGGAGAAGACCGTGTGGGACTGGGAGCTGATGAATGACATTAAGCCAATCTGGCAGCGCCCAGCTAAGGAAGTGGAGGAGGATGAGTACAAGGCCTTTTACAAGACCTTCTCCAAGGTGAGTCAGTGACCAGGGGCTGAAGTATCAGGACTGGGTGTTGCTACCAACCATGGATAGAGAAATTCATTATAAATTGTGATTCACAGTGTCACTGAGGTTTTGTGGTGACTTTACTGGAATGTCTACGCGTGTTATTGGTCTAATTGTGTGTTTGTGTGTGTGTGTGTGTGTGTGTGTGTGTGTGTAGGATTCAGATGACCCCCTTGGTCACATCCACTTCACAGCGGAAGGAGAGGTCACTTTCAAGTCCATCTTGTTCGTGCCCGCAGCTGCTCCGCGTGGCCTGTTTGATGAGTACGGCTCCAAGAAGAATGACTTCATTAAGGTACACACACTCTCACACTCTTGCACACTCACACACACGGCAGGTTGATTGGTGTAACATGTCTTCAATGTGTCTGTGTCTCCACAGCTGTTTGTGCGCAGAGTGTTCATCACTGATGACTTCCATGACATGATGCCCAAGTACCTGAACTTCATCAAGGGTGTGGTGAGTAGTATACTTGTGTACTTGTGTTTGCCCTGATGGATCCCGTGTGAAATGGCTTAGGGTTATGATGATTAAAGGTTTTGTAATGACACTCATTCTTAATAATACAGTAGTCAAATAAGCTCAGTTGAACTGGTCCCATTAGTATTTTAACATAAATCTTACATTAGGGTAAAATTAAAGATGACATTAATACCAGTAAGAAATTCAAGTTCATATTTACATTGGCCATACTTCTAACTGGCAATCAGCAATGAGCTGTGATCCCGCGAGGGAAATTTGCATCTATCCCATCTGTGAATTAGTGACGCGCACACACACACACACACACACACACACACACACACACACGGCACACAGCAGGAGATCTAATTCTCCTCTGTTTTCCGAACAGGTGGACTCTGATGACCTGCCCCTCAATGTCTCCAGAGAGACCCTGCAGCAGCACAAACTGCTGAAGGTAAGACTCGCCCAGAATAATCCAGAAAGATCAGCAATAATAATGTTGTCTGGTATATGGGTGTCCCACTGACATAAATGGTTTTATAGCATTTTTTAAATTTAATTTTCAGGTGAACATAGGAACAGTTGGGTTAATGTTGTAATCTGATTTGTCTTTGCTCAATTAAAACAACAAAATTGTGACTTTACTGATATTAATTGAAGCGCAATTATATTGCAAATATTCAACAGGTTTGAATATTTTTTTGAAAATGGAAATATTGTGTTTTGGAAATTAGCTCTTTGTTTATATCAAGAGTTTATATCATTCTGCATGTCTTAAACCAACCCTCTCCAATGGTGCCTGCAGGTCATCCGCAAGAAGCTGGTGCGCAAGACCCTGGACATGATCAAGAAGATTGCTGAGGAGCAGTACAACGAGAAGTTCTGGAAGGAGTTTGGCACCAACATCAAGCTGGGCGTGATCGAGGACCACTCCAACCGCACGCGTCTGGCCAAGCTCCTGCGCTTCCAGACATCCAACAGCGAGAAGGATGTGGCCAGCCTGGAGCAGTACGTGGAGCGGATGAAGGAGAAGCAGGACAAGATCTACTTCATGGCTGCCACCAGCAGGAAGGAGGTACGGCAAGCCTGAAGGGTCATAAAGACTGTAGTGTTTGTCGTCTATGGTGCCAACTAAGTGGGCAGTGGGAAGTATGGACACAGATTTGATCCATAGGTTAAAAGTAGGCCTACACAGTCAAAACTGCTCTCTGGTCTGTAATATTTGTATAATGTTAAGTGTAATATTAGTGTGTTAATGCACTTTACTTGTTTTAGTGTACTAATTGTGTTGTATACATACTCTTGTGTAATCTCCATTTGCTTAATGTAATGTGCAACTCTGTCCTCGCCTTAGGCTGAGTCTTCTCCCTTCGTTGAGCGTCTGCTGAAGAAGGGCTACGAGGTCATCTACCTGACCGAGCCCGTGGACGAGTACTGCATCCAGGCGCTGCCCGAGTTTGACGGCAAGCGCTTCCAGAACGTGGCCAAGGAAGGTGTGAAGTTCGACGAGAGCGACAAGGCCAAGGAGAAGAGGGAGACCCTGGAGAAGGAGTTTGAGCCTCTTACCACCTGGATGAAGGACAACGCCCTCAAGGATAAGGTAACTACCGCGCTACTTGATGTTGTATAGTGAATACTATTAACTGCTCAAGAGGCAGCCATTTGAGTGAGAGGCAGATTAATGGCTGAGTCTGGCTGCGTGCCAAATTTTCAGCTAACCATCAATGATCTGTGCATGAATACCGTTTTCTGTAATTTTTCTTGTGAAATTTTTCTTAAAGAAATTGGCTCAATGGAATTTGTTTTTATAATGACGATATGTTTATTACCTCATGTTTAAGACTAATCAGTCACTCCATCTGTCAGAAATGTGCCTTGCCTAAGAGATGTTTACATGACATTTATGCATTTACAGAGACTTTTATCCAAGGTGACTTACAGTTTCTATCAGCTATCAATTACTTCAGGGCCAATCTCCCCTAAAGCAACTTAGTGTTAAGTGCCTTGCTCAAGGGCACAACAGTAGCTATTCTGCCATCGCTCCAGATGCCACCAATCATTGGTCATTAGGCCGTGCTGGATCAAAAGATTGACCACTCTGTCTGTTGCAGATCGAGAAGGCCGTGCTGTCCCAGAGACTGACCAACTCCCCCTGTGCCCTGGTGGCCAGTCAGTACGGCTGGTCTGGAAACATGGAGCGCATCATGAAGGCCCAGGCCTACCAGACTGGCAAAGACATCTCCACCAAGTAAGCACCCTACAGGACAACTTTAGTATTTCAGAATTTCTTTAGATCACTTCAGACTTTGAAGTTTTAAATGTTTGGACTGTTTGAATCTGTACTTAGCATTTTAATGAAATGGTATTTTATGGTTAGACTTAACGAATGAGTTTGTCAGTCAAAATAAGCAGTGCCTCAAAGTATATATTTGAACACGCCATTCAAATTGAGTCATTATGTGGTCAGTTAGGAATAGCACTGAACAACTCATCATGTTGATCTAGTAGTCAATACTGAATACTCTTTTCTTTCATAGCTGTCGATTCTTAAGCCAGAGTCTGCACAGGGTCCTGTTTGTTAGTGAGCACATTCTTCTGCAGCACAGAGAGCTGACTGTCTGTTTCTTTCTTTTCCAGCTATTATGCAAGCCAGAAGAAAACCTTAGAAATTAACCCCAAACATCCCCTCATTAAGGAGATGCTTAAAAGAGTAAATGTAAGTAATCAATTTTTGTCATATGACTGCTGTTAGCCTTAATTGAATCAGTTAAGGCTAACAGCCTTGTTTTTGTTTTATTAAGGTGCCCTTTAAAACTATGTGGATGGGCTTTTATTCAATTACTTTTTTTTTAACTTCATTTAACTTTATCCGATTCATTTATTTTAATTCTTTTGTCTCTGCAGACTAATGCTGAGGATCAGACTGCAGCCGATCTGGCCGTGGTTCTGTATGAGACGGCGACGCTGCGCTCGGGCTTCCAGCTGGCCGACACCAAAGCCTACGGTGACCGCATCGAGAGAATGCTCAGACTTAGCATGAACATTGACCTCGAGGAACAGGTGCGCATGCATGCACGCACACACGTGGCACACGCTCACATTCAAATGCACAAATGCTTTTATTTGGATTGCAAGTGTTAGAATAATCCTGATTGACCTACATTTGCTTATGAGACATCATGTAAATACAACAAACAACCCTGTTGGATACACCCTATATGTTTATGTAATGCACTCTGCATTATGTACACGCCGCTAATGAACATACAATCTGTTATCACTGTGGAACAATGTTTTTAGTATGTGTACACATACAGTATGCAATAGAGCTAGACATGGAAACAGAGGTGATGTGTGTAATGTTACTTGTGTCCAGGTGGAGGAAGAACCTGAGGAGGAGCCTGAGGAGGCAGCTGAGGAAGACGATGGTGAAGAAGACATTGACGCTGAGGAAGACGACACGGACAAGGATACAGTGAGTGTCTCTCTTTCTTTCTCTCTCCCCTGCTTGCTCGTACATCCACACTGGAGATTTTTGTCCTCCATTGATAGTCCAGAGGGGTCCTTGGGCTTGTTGAAAAGCTGACAATCTTACTTGGTCTTTCAAGTTAAGTGTAGTGAACTAAAACCATTTACATTCACTTTGCTGCCCTCTAGTGTTGGCCATTATTTCAGAACTAAGAGAAGAGCATTTTGCCTTTTATTTTGCTAGTAGAACAGAGTATATGGTACTGCCTATGTTCTCATCTTGAGTTGACAACCCAGAATTACCACTAAACCACATACTTGAATTACATGTCCCATACTTGAATTACATGTCCCAATGATCTCGGGGCATGATGGGCAGTTCATATCTGTCTATTGCTTTAAACAAGCTGTGACTGAACTCTTGTTTCCTCTGTTTCTGTCGTTGTAGGCTTCCACAGAGAAGGATGAGCTCTGAGATACTGTGGTCAAATGAGTGGGGCTGGGTTTGAACTGAGCTGATGGGGATGGGGGCATGATTTTGGGTGTGACCAGGACCACTGATCTCTGCCATGGGGGGTGACTGGTGGGTACGGGGCCAGGGGAAAGAGGGGGGAGGGTTTTTTTTAGGCACTGCTTGTGTTTGAAATTGTGTTCTTTTTGTTTTTTTACATTCCTCATGACTGTAAATTTGTTAATATTTAACGGAGCTGGTTATGGAGTTCTGAATTCCTGTCACGTGAACCATTAAATGTTTGCGAAAAGGGACTCTGGTGTAGCTTGGTCATTTCAGTTTCTCTCGCTTGCTATTTCACTGAGGATATCAGCCAAAGATATAACTGGCATTTATTGATTAATGAGTAATAGTATGGTATTGCATCAACCCAGCACATAAAGCAGTTTCAGTTCTCAAGATGTTGGGTAAATGTTGGGTAACTTCCTTGTGTCTATTTGACTATCCTTCCCCAAGACACCAATAAAGTAAAAGCATATTCCCTTACTTAGGGTGGGGATGTAGGCCTTGCCACAAATATCACTTTCGTTTCATAGTGAGGGTCTGAGCATTCGGTTGTGAGATTGAAGAAATCGCTTGCTTGAGGTGTTTAAAAAGATGACTTGCTGATGGCTTGCCTCGACTGACAGCATTCTAGCGCTGCATTCACAACGCCTCCCTCTGTTTGCTGATTGGACAGGTTAAAATGCCTCCTGAGTCAACAAGCTCAATGGGATCAAATCCAAACTAGCACTGTAGGGAGATGATGATCAAGCATAAGTGCTAGGAAGGTATGGCCAGGCTACAAAAATTCTAGTGGTACGAACTCTGCTCTCTACAGTGTACTACCTACTGTGGCCCTATGTACTCTACTCACTACACAGTGTACTACCTACTGGGGCCCTATGTACTCTACTCACAACACAGTGTACTACCTACTGTAGCCCTATGTACTCTACTCACAACACAGTGTACTACCTACTGTAGCCCTATGTACTCTACTCACAACACAGTGTACTACCTACTGTAGCCCTATGTACTCTACTCACAACACAGTGTACTACCTACTGGGGCCCTATGTACTCTACTCACTACACAGTGTACTACCTACTGGGGCCCTATGTACTCTGCTCACTACACAGTGTACTACACATAGTGGATTTATCCTTCCCTCCCCCAGTTTGGTGAGATGGGGTGGTTAATTCCCACCTGTTACTTGTTGCCTCATATCACCCCAACAAAATGATAATGGTGCTGAAGCTATATCTTTTCGTATGGTTGCATTGCCTTTAAGGTCCCCTTCGTATACTGCCTTTAAGGTCCCCTGGACTGGACATTCTAATTTATATATGAACCTGTAAAAAACTTTGTGTTGTCAGATTGTTCTGTCAAAGAATGACTCCTAAAGATGGGTGTTGAAAAGACAAAATCGTTGTACCTCATTCTCTGTGTCTCTGTCTCCCACTGGGGGGACCTGCCACACTTTACTACTCATGGGTCAATCAACACTTTAAATGTGCAATAACAAGTTTAAACACAAGGAGGTGCTGTGCCTCCATAAACACATATTATGATGGCCTTAAATTACCTGAGTAAGCAGCAATCTAGATTATCACATTCTTTCACTTCAAGTAAGCAACACTGTTAACACTGTCGGTTGAGTGTCAAAGGCTACATTTTGCCAGAATACATCTCTCTCATGAGAGATTCTCTTTAGGCTGAAACCACCTCGTCTTCCCTCATGATGTCCCGTATCCACGGCAGGTAGGGTGAGATTTTAGTGTGAACTGCGTACTTCTTAAACGCACACACTGTCTCAAAAGAGACAATCCCTGCAGTGTAAACTCTCCCTGTGTTTGGATTCTGGAACACGAGGGAGCTGTCTGCATCATTGAAGCAAATGTTCATGAAGAACTGACTGGGGCCTGTGCAGAATAACAGGTCCACGACTGGACTGGTACTCGGTCTGGCACTCCTCACAGGCAGGCAGAGGCAGCTTGAGGTGTTTGATAGCACTGGGCAGCTGATGGATGATCCCTGAGTCCCATGCACCAAAAATGTCTCTCTCTCCAGCCCTCTCCTCCTGGGCTTCCCCTTGCTCTGGGAGAGGAATGGGCATCAGGGTTTGGTTAAAGTTCACTGGCTCCTTTAGCTTGAGGAGTGCAAGGTCGTTCTCCCAGTCTGACTTATTCTGGAAGCCTGAGTGCAAGAACAATTGTAAAAACACAGTAGGAAAAAAAAAATTTGTAATGCTGTGATGGTATAATATTACCTACAAAAAAGTCATTTGTCAGAGGGTGATAATATTGGGGAGAGAAGCAAAATAGATGAGGATGCATGTCTGTAAAATGCAAATTTGTGAAATTCAAATTAGATGGAAATGTCTGTTAGTAAAATACAAATTTCCTCTTATTTCCATGACATGTTTTGCTTTGCTTTGGCACTGCTGAAACAGGGAAAGCCAGTAGCATTCAGACGACTGAACCAGATGAGTGTGAGGAAAGAACAGAAAAAGAGAAGAGATGAGTAGAGAGTGGGGCGAGAAGAGGAGGAGAAGGGAAGAGAAGAAAACAGACGATAAGAGAAGAGTGAGATAAAGGTTATATCCAATCAAGACTGGGTTCTTATCCAGAGACGAGGCTTTGGCCTCACCTTCTCCACAGGTGCTTCTTTAGAGACATCTGCATCCTCCACTTTAGCGACACCCAGGTAGACTTTTGGCACCAGAGGCTGCTGTCCCTGCGTGTCTTTGTGGCTCTTCTTCAGGAACAGGTTCCTGCCTGACGTCAGCACCCAGCGGTCAGAGAGGAGGGCGCCACCACCGTGGCCCCCATAGAACTGCCCCTCCTTCAGGTACACCATCACCTGCCAAGGCACCATCTTGGATGGACCTGGATGGCAGGGGAGGTCGCCCTGGTTGCACTGTACAGAACAATTCATATTAATTTCATAGTCATTTTTTTAACTTATTTTAAGATGTTGACACGTACTGGACAATGCTTTTCTGACAACTTCAATTGCTCTTGAGATTAATTGAAGCATTTCTTATATTGATATTGCAAACTTTTTGTAAATTGTAATTTGTAAATTGTAAATTTGGGCTAGAAAGGTTCTGGAAGGATCTGTTCCTGGTGTTTCTTGATCTAAAAGCATGTACACACCTTCAGAGAACTAATCACAATACAAACTGACAGTTGTCTGCTGCAGCCGACGGCTCAGAGGTCTGCAGATATTGCCTGAACTGTGCATACTGCTCAAACATGGACCACAGACTCATTTGCCTGATACTGTCATGAAAGTCTTTACTGAGGTCCAAGCTTCTCCAGAGCTATCGGTCAGCTACTTGTTAGCTGTTGCAGTTCACAACAATCATTTACACCAGCCAGTCTTGCCTGACAGTAAATGGTAATAACAAACCGACTGAGGAAATCCCTTTGTTTTGTCTTACAGGATGTTCTGCATTTACATTTACGCATTTAGCATTTACATTTGTACATTTAGCATTTACATTTACGCATTTACATTTATGCATTTAGCAGACGCTTTTATCCAAAGCGACTTACAATTTGTCAACTATCAATTGTTCAGGGCCAGTCTCCCCTAGAGCAACTTAGGGTTAAGTGCCTTGCTCAAGGGTACAGCGGTGGCAGCTGGGATACGAACCTACAACTTTTCAGGCTACTTGCACGCTAGCCAGGTTCCATGCATGCCAAGGGCAAGCCAGGGACAACTTTGGGTCTGCTTCAGGGACTTGAAGTGGTGTTTGTTTGAGCAAGTTGAGTAATGGAAGAGCTGTTTTGAAATACACACAAACCTGCAAAAGGAGGAAGATTTATCTGTTTCCAAAAAGAACAAACTTTTAGTTTGGTAACTTCCTTAAGGCCCCTCTGTTAAAATACTGACAGTATGGCTAAAAGGCCTACTGAAATAAATACGTAAAGACGTAAAATCTTTATACATTGCGTTCATGTTTTTGACCATGCTTTTTCAAATGCTCAATGGGGTAATACTGGGAGAGAAATGTAGCCGTGTGATTGTCCAAGATCACCCAACAGCCCACATTAATCCCAGTGTCAATTTCTCATTAGTGCTACTTTGTAAGTTCCACAGACTTAAGAAGATTTACAAAATTAGACAACAGAAAGAACTGCAAACTGACAGGCAAATTAAAGGGTGAATTAAAAAATGTAAATTAAATCTATTGCAATGGTTTATGACAAGCTTCAGGGCAACATCTAAGCCTACAGTGCTGCACTGAACAAATATATACTCCAAAAGCTCAACAGGTTTGTGTAGACTGATGCCTTTAGTCGAATGTCATAACAAAGCATAACAAAAGCCTGCAGTCATGGATCCACTCTTCTGCAGCCCTGCATATGTAGTTTGTCAATAGTGACTTTCAGATACTCGGCATCATAATTTTGCATAAAACACTCAATGATAGCAGTTTAATTCAGTGTGATTTCCCTGCATCAAAGACTGTATCTGAATCAAAGAGTGCATATTTAATATCTCTTTTTTATATATTTTACATTTTATAACAAAGACATATTGCATTTGACTAGCTATAACAAATTGATACTGAATTTGTTACAAACAACTAATAACAATCAATTCACAGTTAGAGTCAATCCCAGTGGTGCTGAAAATGAGTTTGTTTACATTGCTGTAAGGCACTGGTTCTCAAACTGTGGTCCGGGGACCCCCATGGGTCCGCAGCGCATTGCCAGGGGGTCCATGAAAAACTGCCACAAAATAGCATCTATCATCTAACTGAACTAATGGATATACGCCTGTATGGTCAAATTAGTGTTGTAATTATGAGGGGTCCTTGGACATTTTTCTGCTCCATGAGGTGTCCCCGGTCCAATAAAGTTTGAGAACTCCTGCTGTAAGGAACAAAGCCTCTGATTCTTAGGGTCGTATGAGGGAGAATCGACCCGATGGGTCGGGGATGAACCACTTCTCCCAGCGGTCTATGTGCACACAGGGGAAATCCCAGGGCTTGAATCGTCCATTCCAGTGAAGCAGTTGCGCCTTCTGCAGGAAGGACTCAGCATAACGAGCATCAGGGCTCCAGCCTACGGTAAACAACACCAAAAAGATTACATTTACATTTATGCATTTAGCAAACGCTTCTATCCAAAGCAACTTACATTTTGTCAGCTATCAATTGTTCAGGGCCAGTCTCCCCTAGAGCAACTTAGGGTTAAGTGCCTTGCTCAAGGGTACAGCGGTGGCAGCTGGGATACGAATCCACAGTTTTTCTTGCTACTTGCACACTAGTCAGGTTCCACAACACACAAAATACCTTCACCCTTTTCTAATTATGCAAATCAATTGCTGATCAAAATATGACAGACTCCTGTATTTCAGCCCCCCATCTTGACCCCCATCTTGATTTAAACACTTACGGACATAAACACTGAAAGAGCACATTTCTCTAGCCCGTGGACTCACCCAGGTGTCTGACATGCCACAGCGGGTCGATGGTTGTGTATTTGTCATTGAAGACAATCAGCATGGGAGGGGTTGCCACACCCCCAGCCATTGCGCTGCTGTAAAGGTTATCCCTGTTGAGAGGGATTGAGAGTTTTGAGAATACTGACTGCATATATGGATTGCATATCACACATTACAATACTTAGTGCAGCCCATGTATCAAAGTCCTCAGTTTGACTCCACTTAAGCCTGTAAACTGGCTAATTTAGAAAAAAAAAAGCCAGATGTGATAGAGAGGTGGTAATGTCACCGACTGATTACCAACGTTCCAGAACATCATGTTGTGAGACCATGTCGCTTTAAGGAAAAAAAATAATTGCACTAAATACCAGTCAACTTGAACTTTTGAACTTCTTCTATTGACAATGATGTTCCTAAATTCTCACTTGAAGTTCTCCATCATCCATTTCTCCAGCTGTTTCGTGATCTTCTGCCTTTTCCACTCTGTAATGTCGGCCACAAACACACCAGGGTTGAATGAGCACTTAGTGGGATTGATGCCTAAGTCCCTTACTTCCTGCTTCCGGTAATCCAGGAAGCCCATGTAGGTCGTCTGGGAGATGTGCTCAGAGGAAAACAAAGCTTTATTCTCAAATGTGGTCATGGAAATAATGGAAAAGATGCCACAAAAATATTATTCAAATAGTGTATTGCGTTGCGGTACACATTCTACTTAAAACAGAATATGACCCTCTATGGATTTTCATCATTTATAAATGATTTTTAAAAAAGTAATGACATTTTACCAAAGGTCAAAGGTTATTTTTGAGTGAGCACAGAAAATTATTTTTTATCCAAACACACATAAAATGTCTTGTTTTTTTTTTATATGTCCCACAGCGGAAACATTTAGACAGCTACACATTTGGAAATATGTAAAGATCATATTAAGGAAATTCTTTCTAGTTGGCCCATGGTTCAACTCTGCCCTCTAGTGGTAAGCGGCTCACCTGCATTCCCACACTACGCACCATCTCATGGGAGGAAGGGAGGTCACAGTCAGAGGCAAATGCAGCAGCGTGTCCCGGCTGAAGCTTGGTCTGATACAGGTCCTTTATGTCACCTGTGACATGTAGAGGACAGAGGGGGAAAAGGCCCAGACAAAATAAGTCTTACACTCATCATGACTGAGTCATCTGACTAAAAGTAGAGTCTACATTACTAGTAAAAGTTAATTATTTGTGTGCAACAGCTCTTCTGTGCTTCTGACATGGTATGTGTTGACTGGCTGGGATTGGTTATGGCTGTTCAAGCTCTGTGGTTTGTATTTAGAATATCCCCAGACTTTAATATGTATGTGATATTCTGACCACTGTCTCAAAATGACACCAAATGCAGAGACAGATACTAACCTTGTACAATAACATCGTCATCCAGGTAGATGACTTTCATCTGGTTGATACCCAGGAGAGGGAGGTAGAAACGCACAAAATTGAGCTTCAGCAGGAGAGACACACACATTAGAACATTAGAAAGACCTGTGTGTGTGTGTGTGTGTGTGTGTGTGTGCGTGCTTGTGTGTGTATGTGTGTGTGTGTGTGTGTGTGTATGTGTACGTGTGTGTGCATGCGTGCGTGTTTGAGTGTGTGTATGCATGCGTGCGTGTGCATGTGTATGTGTGTATGCATGTGTGTGAGTGTGTGTGTGTGTATATGTGTATGCATGCGTGCGTGTGTGAGTGTGTGTATGTGTGTATGCATGCGTGCATATGCATGTGTATGTGTGTATGCATGTGTGTGTGTGTGTGTGTGTGTCTGTGTGCATGCTTGTGTGTGTGTGTGTGTATATATGTGTGTATGCGTTCGCGTGTGAGTGTGTGTGTGTGTATGCCTGAGTGCATGTGTGTGTGTGCGTGTGTGTGAGTGTGTGTGTATGTATGTGTGTATGCATGCGTGCATGTGCGTGTGTGTGTGTGTGTGTGTGTGTATGTGTGTATGCGTGTGTGTCTGCATATATATGGAGGGAGAGAGCGAGCTGAGAACTTACGGGGTGAAGTAGATCAGGTCTGGATGACTCTGGTTTGACTTTGCCCTTGAGCACCATGGGGTTAAACTCTAGAATCTTATACTTGATCTTCTTGAGGTTGGTGTTCTCTATGTACTGCCTGTAAAAGGAGGGAATGAATGCAACATATCAATTCTAGTTCCATTACATTTTAAACTTAGAGGCTACAATTCTGCAAAAATACTGTTGGCATCTGTGTTCAATAGGAAACAATATGTGTAGTCGAATAGACAGCAACAGCACACAGCTTGAACAAACGTAGTGCCTACACTACACTATTGCGGTACTACACAGATTCACTCACCCACTCACACACGCACTCCACACACACAACTACACACGCACGCGTGCACACTCTTGTACACATATGTACATACATTACAACACAGTTGTAAACAATTGGCAGGTCAAAATACAGGTGACCTAAATCAAACACGCTAGACAGGGCATGGCTTTTAGCAGAGCACTGTGGCTAGTGGTGTGATTTGATAAACAGAAGACTGTTCAATATAAATATAAATAATAGCAGCAAGGCTAGGGGTTATGATTTGTAAACAAGAGACTATTCTACATAAATATAAGTGATAGCAGCAAGAAAGTGCGGGGGGCATAAAGGTGCAGTGTGCTGTGACGCGCTGGTTTGCATCCTGAGTTACTAAGAAATTCCGGTCCAATTGCGCTACAGGTTGTTCAGCAGTCTGACTGGCAGCGGGAAGAAGCTCTTCCCCATTCTGGAGGTGCGGGCAGTGATACTGCGGAACCTTCTGCCAGATGTTGAGAGGGATTGAGAGTTTTGAGAATACTGACTGCATATATGGATTGCATATCACACATTACAATACTTAGTGCAGCCCATGTATCAAAGTCCTCAGTTACTACCAGATGGTAGTAAGTATGGCCTTTTCGGCTGTCCTTGGCAGTTGCCGAACCACGCTGTGATGGCGCCGCTGAGGATGCTCTCAATCGTCCCTCTGTAGAAAGTTGTGAAGATGGAGGTTGGGAGATTGGCTTTACGGAGTCCTCTCAGAAAGTACAGATGCTGCTGGGCTTTCTTTGTGATGTGTGTGGTGTTGAGAGCCCATGAGAAGTTGTCAGTTATGTGTGTGCCCAGAAACTTTGTGCTCTGGGCAATCTGTACGGGAAGGTTGTTGATGCACAGTGGGATGTGTTTATGCAAAGTCCGCCTGAAGTCGATGAACAGTTCTTTTGTTTTGTCTACGGTGAGGGACAGGTTGTTGTTGGTGCACCAGTTGCTGAGCTGAGCCACCTCTTCTCTGTACGGGGCCTTGTTGCCTCCGCTGATCAGACCACGGTAGTGTCATCAGCAAACTTGATGATGTGGTTTGAGCTGTGCGTTGCTGCACAGTCATGGGTGAGGAGTGTGAACAGCAGCGGACTGAGCACGCAGCCTTGAGGTGCTCCTGTGTTCAGTATGGTTGTGCTGGAAGTCTTGCTCCCGATCCTGACTGCTTGTGGTCTGCACACCAGGAAGTCCAGGATCCAGTTGCAGAGGGTTGTGTTCAGGCCAAGTTCACTCAGATAGTGTGTTTATAACTGTACGCCTACCTTGAATCCCAAAGGGTTCACACAGTTTCAGTCAGCAGCAGTGTATTGTAAAGAAGAAATAGATTTGCAAGTGGATTGTGAGGTGTGACTGTGAGGCAAGACAAACCTGACACGCTTGATGGAGTCCCGCAAGGTGATGATGTAGAAGAACACACTGGCATCTGTATTGCTTTGCACACTGTTAATGGTTGCCATGGCACCCCCAAGACGCTCTTCACTCGCACAGACCACCACAGGAATGGAACCCCGTTCCTCTGAGTCTAGTTCCTCGGGAGAATTCTTAGGCACATGTGAATGGTCTTTCTTCAAGCCTGAGAGTACCAAAATAAACACCAGGGGAAGATTAAAAGTGCAACACCAGATCTTCAGACCAGGCTAGGCTATTTATACATGACCACACTAACAAAGCTGATAACAACTGTGATGGGTATTCTACACAATAACATTGTTATTACATTGTTATTTAGGGTTCACATGTTTAGTTAACTATAAGTGTGTGTAGTTCTGATGTAACGACATATGTGCAAATGGGTCTGAAACCCTATATGTATGTATAATTGTAGAGGTGAGGGCACTGGTATGAATACATATACATATGAACCATCTTTTTATGTGTGAGTGTGTGTGAGAGAGAGAGGGAGAGAGAGAGAGATTGTGTAGCTGTAGTGCATGTTTGTTGTTTGTTGTTTGTTTGTGTTTGTCTGTTTGTGTGTGTGTGTGTGCATTTTTATAATGTGCGCTTACCCGAGTATCTGCGAGGCACAGGTGGTCTCATCAGCCTGTTGTAGAGAAGCAGGAGCACCATGACAACCAGCAGCATGAGGAGGAAGCGATTTACTGCAACACACA
Source organism: Tenualosa thibaudeaui (assembly GCA_027481765.1). Classification (NCBI taxonomy): domain Eukaryota; kingdom Metazoa; phylum Chordata; class Actinopteri; order Clupeiformes; family Clupeidae; genus Tenualosa; species Tenualosa thibaudeaui. The sequence goes on from JAIFZK010000088.1 coordinate 87,936, forward strand.
GGAGGAACCATCACAACACATAACCAGTCCCACATGTGCACGGGGACCATATTCACTGTCGCGCCACTCATCCTAACTCACATGTGCTGCACTCCTCTGTCTAATCCCTCCATCAGTGTCCTCCCTCTGGGTCTTATGTGAGCGGAAGCACCCTGAGGCTGGCTCAAGCATTTTCTTCATTCCAGCCTGTACCAATCCCTTGCTCTGAGCCTCTGCTGTCGAGCCAAGTCATAAATCTCTCTCTCTTTCTTTCTCTCTCTCTCTCTCTCTAACTCTAGCCATTCCTTCTTTCTTACTCTCTTTATAACCTATACCTGCATTTTCTATTACTACTCCTGCTCTCTCTCTCCCTCTCTCTCTCTCTCTCTCTCTCACACACACACACACCTCTAGCTGCCCACTGAACCTCAGCTAGAACCTTGAGATGATCATACCTTCTAATAGGAACTTTGGAACACAAGCAACTTAAGGCACTACAAAACAATGTCAAAAATGTTGATGAGAGTTGTTTTTCATAATATTGTGATTCGGGTAGAGCCCAAAACCTCTTCTGAGGCCAAAATCTCTCTAAAGTCTCTTGGGCAAGAGAATTTTACTTTTCCACATGAACTCCACAATTCTCTAGATGCAATTTAGACTGTGTGTGTGTGTATGTGTGTGTGTGTGTGTGTGTCTGTGTGTGTATGTGTGTGTGCACGTGTATGTGTGTGTGTGTGTGTGTGTGTGTGTGTGTGTGTGTATGTGTTCCTGGAAGATTGCTGAGTTGTATCTTTTCTCCCCCATATTACCTCATACTCTGGAACAACTCAATTTGGCAAACCCCTGCTTTGCAAAACATTCCCCTCACACTCAACATGGACTCATACTGCTCCTGCGTGCTATTGAGTACAAAAGCACACGCACACACACACACACACACACGCACATATACACAGGCAGGCATGCACACACACATGCATGTGCACACACACACACACACACACACATACATACACAGGCAGGCACACACACACACACACACACACACACACACACATGCACATATACATAGGCAGGCATGCACACACACATGCACACACAAACACACACACACACACACACACACATATACACAGGCAGGCACACACACACACACATACACACACACACACATATACACAGGCAGGCACACACACACACACACCATATATGCCACCCGTAATTGCTGTGTCAAAGGCTTTCGGTAGGGAGGTCTCCTCCACAATGCCCCTATTCATGACTGTAAAGTGTAAAAGTACATTAAAGTTATGTCACCAATTCCCCCCAACTGATCCATTAGCCAATAGTCTCACTTTGCACACAGCTGTCAGTGGAAACATGAGAGACACAACAGTATGAACATGTGAGTCATTATGGAGCCCCAGCATCCAAACTTACTTTTCTTTAACAGAGTCATGGTGGTGTGTCATCTGCAGCAGCAACATCTATGAAGGTCCTGGGGTGGGGGTTGGAAGGCGGCGGGGGAGGGGGGGGGGTGGTTAAGGGAGAAAGGGAAATAAGATTTTTATGAAATTTGGGTAGGACTGCAGGACAATGCCAAAAGGATCTTCAGCTTTATCTTTAGCGAAGTGAACATCTGGTGATTTAATCTAATCTAAATAACCTAATTGCACTGATGTTTCTTGCACTGCTCAAGTGTATATATGGTTGTAAGTGTCCTAGCCTGGTGAAACCTCTACTGCAATATATACACTGAGCAAAGATAATCTGTGCAATAACTTGTGTAACCAATGTGCAATATTACCCTGTATTCAGACATCTGTATATTAGACCTTTGTGTGTAACTGTTGCACTAGTACTTATCTATTCTATTCTTTGCCTGTGAACACTGTACACTTTGTATGCTGTTGTTTATGTCCTCTCTTTGTAAGTTGCTTTGGATAAAAGCATCCGCAAAATGTAAATAGGCCAGGGCACACGTCCTCACCCTCTGACAGCTCAGACAAAAAGAGTTAAATGCATATGCTCACTCACTGCAGAAACACAAGCTGCAGGCCCACAAACACACACACACACACACACTTTCTGCTCCACGTGCATGTGCGACACACACACACACACATATACACACACACAAACACACACACTTTCTGCTCCAAAAAGAACATACTATATATACAACTGCAAGCACAGAACAGAGGTGCATATACACAGAAGCACTCATATGAACATGAACACACACACGTGCATGCGCAAAACACACACACACACTCGATCCAGTTTCCCTTCCATCTGTCCCAGCAGTCCTCCAGCATACTGTTAGCTCATCAGTGTTTTAAAAACCCCCTAAGACCTTGAGTCATCTAGTTCTAGAAGCCTTTTCCCTTCCACCCCATCATACACACACACACACACACACACGCAGTACAGACCCCTGAGAGACACTATATAACTCCAATATCAGCCAGCTCATTCTTCCTTGGTTTAAAAAGGAAGGAAGCCCTGACACCTTTTCTCTCGCTCACACAACAGTCATTGGGACTTTATATTGACTATACTAATGCATAACGTATATTACTTGATATATTATATTATATTAAATTATATTATGTCCATTTGACATGCGTGCTCCTCCCAGAGGACCTCTCTAAACCTTGGTGTTGTTTGTACCTTGCTCAACTACCAGCTCTAAATTCAGAATTTAAAGACGAGGTGTCCCCCTGGTTGAGTTCTGATCCTTAGATAAACTTGAACTTGCTCGAACTTGCTTGAATCATTACAAAGACCTATTTTGCAAGAAACTACTCTGTGAATTTGCAGAAATCACATAAACTTGGTAGGTGACAAGTTAAATTTGTATCAGAATTAAATTTCTTTCCCAACAGTCATGCCAATAATTCCCTGTCGTCATCTCCTTGCTCACCTCCCAGCTCACCTCCCAGCTACTTGAGTGCGTGGTTGTAAGATGACCCAGGCTCTCGGCACATGTGGAATGGCTTTAGTATGGACACCCTGTCCTTCCCGCCACCATACCATTCTTGAGGCAAGTATAAGTGCATATGAACAGTCAGAAGTGGACAGACAATCTACCCCAGACAGTTTCTGGTTCATTGTGGCGAGATTGTTCTAGGGTTTTCTCTCAGTGCTTTGCCTGATCTCTCAGACTTTCTCTCAAAGACTGTGGGAAAGAGTACTTGACTGGCCACCCCTCCTCCCACATCAGCTATAAACCAGGGAGGACCTCTTCTTGGCTCCAGCCCGTTCAATAAACATGTCGACCTCATACTGTTGGCCGCGCGTGTTGCGTCTGGTCAACTGCGCGCCCACATTGAATGTCTGAGCAAATTGTTATATTTAGGGCTTAGATTTCGCATCAATAGAAAATATGTGTGGTTTTCGTTGAACAGCTAAACAACACCAAAGCCTAAAACTGTGTGATACAGAGCAAACGGTGGACGTGCTTTGTTTCAGGGTGACATGTAGGGGACAGCAGTTCATACAAGAAAGCACCCATACCAAACTCGTGTCATGTTTACACACAACTAAACACATGACAGAGTGAAGGTGTGACATTGGATATTCCTTTTGTTCAAACTGGATCATGCAAACAAGAGTATTCCGATGTGGTAATGTGCTAGCTCGCCAGCGTTTGTAAAGTACACACTTAGAGACGCTCGTTCCCCCCTCTCTTTTTATTTCCTTTCATAGTCCTTGTGCAAAAAGGACACAATGATCTCCCTTCCATCGGTTAACTTTCCAAGTAAACATACAGTTTGTTTGGAGATCCCCACCAGTTTACATGACGCAACTCCAAGTCGGCCCTATACCACATCACCACAATGGACAAAAGATTAGCAGCCAGCGAGTGACCATTCTATGTCATATTATGCCCTTACCTGTAACCACCACTCTGCTTATAATTCACTGTGTCTGAATTAAGAACTCTTACACTGCTGTTACCATAACACCGCACCACATATAACCCACAACACCCATAACCCATAACACCGCACCGAATCTGCCAAGGATTTCCCTGTGAGGACAGTTTGTTCAGCCCTGAATTTAGGTCTATGCACCATGGCAAATTCTATTATTTTCAACTTGGTTGGTAGTCATAAAGTATGACAAAGAATCTTTATGAAATACATTTACGAAGTGTGAATGAATTATGCTAGGCCAATAAATTAGCCAAACAAAAAAAGAATTCCAGAAATATCTCAGCAAAAATACAGTTTACACGCAATACAATAACTCAACAGACGTCTGACACCAAGTGCGTTTGTGTAAACCTTAGAAATATGTCAATGTATGTCATATTAACAAAAAATACTGTCTGTAAAGCCATACTATCAAATACACCAACTCTCAATGGAGAGGGGTGTGTCTACTGGACACAATTCACAAAACTTCACAACATCAATGCACAATGAAATGAACAGCAACTGACTTGTTACTCACCAAAAAGCTCGCCTCACGATAGAGTGGCGAAGAGTAGCATTAATGCCATGTACAGAAACTGTGTTTACATTAAGCTTCTAACTTCACTGTCTGCAAGTCCCGTGTACCCTCCTCCGCCCTCTTTCCCTCAGGAAGTCTTCTCCAGATGTGCCCGGTCCTGCGCGAGCTAAGGCATCACTGCTGGGACCGGTTGGAGCGCAAATGGCAAAAGGGGCAGTGGTTGGCAGCTCATTACACAACCACTAACTTTAACACGTCTTATATTATCATGGGCTTGTACACTACAAATTTGTAGGACTACTACCGAGGCTTCCGAACGATTACAGTTTTTCTTGATTGCTAAGATGCACTTAATGAAACTTTATCTTTATATTTACTTAGCACCACAGAACCGATCCTTTCCGTTTGTGTTAACACATTTTCATTGGTATCACACATTTCTCACACCCTTTTTCAAAGCTAATGACACAGCTTTCATACAAAGTTTCCAAACTCTATGGATTACTAGCTTGAACAAACGAAATAACATCTATTCTCAGCTAAAAATATATTATCCGCTTGCGATTTCCAGTGTCTCTGTGTAAATCTCCAGCAAATTCTTCAACCCCCAATCAATTCATCAACCCCAAATCATTCATCGTGAATATGATACCACCTTTGCTGTTTGCTGTTTGTAAGTGTGGGTCAAAGAGGCCAAGATCAAATTAAGTGATGGTGTCCATAGTTTGATGAAAAATGAACGTCTGTATCAAAAGCTATATCCGTGTAACAATTACAATTCATAAAATCATTATTTGTACAGTGTATTTGTTTGTAGTTGCTATTGTGGGCCTTGCTTGTTGCAATGACAGTAATATCTTAGGAGAAAAAAATCATTTAATATTTTACAGTAGTTTAGTAAATTCCCCAGGCATTGCACCTGCTTATTTTGAAAGCAAAGTTTTGCATTTTGTTGTTGGTTGTGTTATGATTGATTGAAAGTACTCATCCACCTGACCACAAATTGTATTGTTTGAAAAAAAAAAAATCACAGTATCACAGCAATCAAGAAAAACTGCAGTACCACAAAGCTTTGCAGAGTAAAACAAAGCAAATTATCACAGGTCTTTGATTCTAATTTGAGGAGAACTTTCCACTTGGGAATTTGAAAAAAAAAAACAAAACAAGGGAAGCAAATACAACACACTGGTCCCATCAAGTTTAGAACTGGTTTATTCCAAAGTGCAATGATGACCCCTGTTTAAAGCTGTAAACTCGAGGGGGTCTTTTTCTATGCCTACATGCATAGCCAGGAGTGTGTTTGTGTGGAGCCCGAGTTTGTGCTCTCACAGTAGGACTTCAGTGTTTCAAACAGATTCTACCCAAACATCAGTCTTGCCTATAAGTCACTGTTTGTCCATTGACACACACAAGAGTAAAAGCATCTATACAGTACACATCAAATGCAAAATAATATCAATAACAATGTTACATGACATTTTTTACATCATCTCTTAAAAAACAGGAAATAAAATTGGACTTAAAAAGGTAACACAAATATAATTTCTGTACAAAAGGCACAGTCCAAAAATACTAAACATGATACATGACATTGTCCAAAGTTGTCCAATACTGAGAAACCATTGAAAGTGGTGTGTGGATGGACAGCGTGTGTGTGTGTTTTTCCTTAAGCTATGGACATACAATTTCTCTCAAATAAATTTAGCATGCAGTGGTGTTTGTGGGGCTTTGAACAAACAAACAAAACCTTTCACGGTTTTATACATAAGTGTACAACAAGAGCAAATGCATCGGGGGCTGGAAGTCCGCATGGGAAAGTTGTTTGTGAGTGCGTGCTACAGGTTGGATGTGTATACATGTATTTTAATTACAGTTTTTGAGTTTTTGTCTTCAAGTTTCAGCTTCAAGTAACTGTAGTCGTTGTGTTATGTGCAACATCTGTCTATACATACAACACTTGGTGTATGTGGAAAGGTGTTTGTATAAATGTATAAAAGTCTCTGTGTGTGTGTGTGTGTGTGTGTGTGTGTGTGTGTGTGTGTGTGTATCTAGAGCAGGGCCACCAGCATGTCCACATTAACGGGCACATGCTGCTGCTCCTCCTCCTCGTCCCTGGTCGTTGCGTTCTTCAGCTGCCACACTCGCTCCTGGTGCTCCAACAGGAAGGCCATGGGGCCCATACGCTCCTGCACACACAGGACACACACCGGCCCCTGCATGACCGCATGGCCCAACTGCAACACACACACACAGATTAGATGCCAGCGTACATATGACACACATATAACAATAACATGAAATAAAACTGTATTGGCATTACTCACAGAGGGCACAGGGGTTTTACACAAATGCCATGTCAGCCAAAATCGCTAACATCACTAGCATAGACAGCCGTTTCACACATTTTTTAAGAGAAAACACACACACACACACAGAGGTGCACATATACACTCACGTATTTCACAGGCAGTTTGCGCATGGCAACGGGGCACCGTGTGTCCAGCAGGTTTGAGCATTGTCTGATGCAGCAGGTCAGAGAGGGGTTCTGCTGCTGAAGCACACTGGTCAACTCTGACCTCAGGAAGTATTCCTGCAGGAGAGCAGGAAATCACTCAGGCATAGCACTCCCAGCTTGATCTAAAACCTAATGCATCATTCACACCACAATCAGTGCGTCTGCTTGTAATTAAAGAGTTCTATTTTCTTTTTTCACGTCCCTTGCACAGTATAAGCACGGTATAAGTCTCCCTAGATTTAAACACAGGAGATCGCTTGTGATGTGAATTCGCACCGCAATAGCTGCAGACCACAAACACACTGATTGCTGTTTGAATGAGGTCTAATGGCGTATACCACACACACAACATTCTCATTACAAGGGGAACTTAATGACTGGAAGACCGAAGGAGAGAAATGTGTTCGTAGCCTAGCGGCATTCTTCAGTCATAGCATGAGCATCAACCATTTTAACATTTTTGCAGGCAAATATCAGCGTGACTAATTTAAACCAGTCCTGAGATAGAAGGAGCAGGAGAGGAAGGGAGAGAGAGAGCAAGAAAATGGTTCTCATGCTGGTGGTTACTGTGGCATTACACTGAGCATATTCACCTCTAGTTGTAAGCATGAGATTTAGAAAAAAGGAGTGTTTGTAACTATAAGTAAATTTGCTCAGTGCAATGTGTAACCTTGCATCTCTGAACAATTGAGATAATGAAACAACCTCTGAATGCCTTGCTTACCCCAACCATGCTGAGAATGTTGCATATGGTAGGGGATATGGTCAGGTTCTTCTTGGCCCGAGTCACAGCCACATACATTAAGTTCCATTCATCACAGGAAACCTTTGCTAGAGGATCACACACATACAAACACACCTTTATCCTGTTTCTCCCCTAAAGCCACTAACATAGGCAAAAAAGGTAACAGAATCAGACAGTGTATAAGCAAGTGTGTGTGCATGTGAGGGCGCACTGGTACCATCTAGGTAGATCCTTGCAGATTCATGCCCTGGGCTTTGGACCTTCATGAAGTCATCGGTCACCATTACAGATTCAAACTCCAATCCTTTGGCCTTGTGCACTGTGCCCACAATGTAATCTACAGACAACACCAGCCTCTATTAATAGCAATGAGGGTGTGCAATTGTGTTCAACTTCAAAATTACCTAGTATCTGACTGTAAATAGCCCTGTTTATTTACCACACAGTAGGCAAGACTCTATCCAAGTCAGCATTTAAGTGCATGTGTGTGTGGTGTGTATGTGTGAGAGAAATGTTAGAACACACATGTGGTCCAGGTGTAAATCTGGGTCAGGTCAACCTCTCTTCACCTTTCTTTCTCCCTGCCCCTTTCTTTCCATCACTTTTTCCACTCTTTCCATCTTGTCTTTTACTGTGATCATTCTTCCTGCCCACCGGTCTTCACATTCAGCCCAGAGAATCTCTTCTGTATCAGCTTCATTTCCCCCCCAGTTCTCCTTATCATCGCCACCTCCTTGCTTCTATTCAACACTGTTTTCTATTGAGGGTTCTTTATATAGTTCTGCGTTTTTTTAACAGTGAAGTATTCTGTCTGCCATTTCAATCCATTTTTAAGACCATGCTTAAAATCAACTAGCCTGGTAATGAAACCAGCCCCTGGCTCTTAGAATTTGTTTGATAATCTAGTGGAAGTGCGTAGAAAGGCATGGCCACTATGAAGATCAACACTAAGAGGATCAAGCTATCATGACCACATTATACACCACATGGCATCCCTCCGTTCCATCCACCTGAGGCAACAGGCCAATTGGCTTGCTTATGAATGGTTCAGTTCAAACTTTTTGGATTTCCCATTTATTAAAGGTGTATATACAATTATAAAATTGCATTACAGTTTCAAGTCCGAAGCCCTAACTAGTAGCCACTGTAATCAACCAATCAGTTCCCCCTTAGATGCCTTGCTCAAGGGCACCTCAGCTGTGTGTGTGTGTGTGTGTGTGTGTGTGTGTGTGTGTGTGTGTGTGTGTGTGTGTGTGTGTGTGTGTGTGTGTGCGCGCGCGCACACTCAACCACTTCCCCTGCCCACATTTTCCCTACTGGTCGGGTATAGAACCACAATCTTTCAGTTTCAAGCCCGAAACCCTAACTAGTAGCCACTGTAATCGACCAATCAGTTCCCCTTTAACCTCCGACCCTGTGCCCTCACCTGCGCAGTCGGGGCTGCTCTCGGAGGAGCTGTAGATGCGCTTGATGAGGTCAGGCATGCGGGTGTGGTAGCGCTCCACCACCATGAGTTTGCCCTCCAGCTCGTGGTCCTCCGTGTGCGTGGCGTAGCGCCGCAGGCCTCCATAACCACCCAGGTGCTCCTTAGAGAAACCCCGGATAAACGCGTCTTGGATGAACAGATTCTCTGTGGAGGGCATCCGAAGAGAGAGAGAGAGAGAGAGAAAGAAGGAGAGAGAGAGAGCAAGAGAGAAAGAAAGAGAGAGAAAGAGAGAGAGAAGGAAAGAGAGAGAGAGAAAGAAAGAGAGACTGTGTGAAATATATAAAAGCATAAATATGCATAACACAGCTAGAAAGTCAAGGACATTTCTAAAACTTCTCTTCCTCTGTGTGTGTGTGTGTGTGTGTGTGTGTGTGTGTGTGTGTGTGTGAGAGAGAGAGAGAGAGAGAGAAAGAGAAAAGAGAGGGAGAGAAAAGAGAGAAAGAAAAAGGGGAAGAAAGAGAAAGAGAGAGAGTGAGAGAGAGACAGAATGAGTACCTTTCCTGCGCTTCTCATCTGGCTGCATGAGCACCCATATATCCAGAATCTTCTTCAGACCAAAGTTATCAACACCCTGAAACACATGAACACACATACATTTCCCATCATTCCAAGCAGGAAGTACAGGTCTGCAGATGTACATGGCACATGATGCATAAACCATGAGCCAAAACTCTAGTGCGACATGCGTGTTGTTTATCACAGTATTGCAGTTTGTGTGTTCCACATTTAAGTGTGTTGCATGTCAAAGCATTTTAGAATGGATCCAGTTGGGTGCAATGCAGTTTGTCATATCAGAGTATAAAGGACAGTGTGTGAGTGGAGCTAAATGTGTGTGCGTTTCTGCCAGTGTGTTTGCCACTCACCCCTACAAAGTGTATCTTGCACCGTGGGTTGGCATCGATGAGCCTGACGGCTTCACTGAAAACAGACGCATTACAGCGAGAGAGGATGGCGACTTTGCCGTCGCTCTGACCGGTGCCACACACATTCCCTGACACGCACACACACACAGATGTTAAGAGGCTCAAAATCAAGCCACCAAAATATTGATTAACTTCATACAGCATTACAGTACACTACAGCATACAACTTTTATACATTTGCATGCTAAAGAAGGGAAATGAGTGTATGTGTGTGTGTGTGTGTCATGTGTACGTGCTAAGAGAAAGACCTACCTTTCTGAAGAGTTCCCACTAGAGTCTGCTTCACATTCTTGCACACATTCAGTATAGTAGCTCCAACAAAGGCAATTTCAGGTCCAAATCTGAAACTCTGGCACACAACCGTCCATCCCAAACGCATTAATAAAAACATCCTCACTGCTGATGGTATGTGTGTGTGTGTGTGTGTGGGCATACCTGTGTGAGGTAGTAGACGTGTGTATGGGGGACTGTGTAGAGGGCATTCACTGCACCTCTGAAAGTGTAAATCTGCTGGTGAGGGTCACCCACAAGGATCTTCCCACATGTCTGGGACAGAATGATGTCCATGATAGCTGATCCAAACACACACACACACACACACACACACACACACACACACACACAGACACAGACACACACACAGACACACACACAAAAATGTAGAGATAACCAAGGAATGAATTATGAATTAATCAGTGGCCAAGAGTCCTTATTTTTGCTAAAGCAGTGATAAGAAATCCTAAACAGAGACTCCATTTCAATCAAGGACCAGGCTACATCCATGTATGGGAGCCTGACTGATAGAGTTGACACATCTTCCTGTCTGACTGGACAATGGAGTTTAAATGGACAAGATGGGCTGTGTACCTGGAGTACAGTCCTGGGCCTCGTCAATAAAGATGACGTCATACCCCTCCAGCACTGGTTTCTGTAGCTGCCACAGCTTCAAGTAACCTAGAGGAAACACACACAAAAACACACACACGCACACACTACATTGAGGATTCATATATGGATGTACCATGCTTCACACACCCACACGAACAACGTGCACATTTAGAGCAGGTAGCAAGACCATACCATCATGGGTCATGTAATGTGCCATCTCTCTGGTGGGGCTGAGTTCAGTCATCTTTCTCCAGATGTCGTCCGCCAAGCTTGCAAACTTCTGTAACCATGACAGAAAGACAACAGAATGAGGAATTCAACAGTGCTAGCCTGGCTAGCGCCACCTGGTGCTTCCGCTCAGTTTCTTTTAGCTCCACCGCTGCGTCAGGGACTGAGGCGTATGCTTCAGTTCGCACTGTCTCTGAGCAAGAGGGAAGGCTGACAGCAATAACACTGAATTCAAATGGTGTGTTCCCACCTGTAACATTCATCACAGCCAAACAGTAGTGATTGGTTGAAGCAGAAAGTATGTGCCCACCATAAAGTGAATACATACCAATTGCTAGGGTTCAGATGCTTTTACCCAGATTCACTGGTCAAATTACACACAAAAAAGCTAACAAACAAAACACACACACTGCTATCTAGTCTACACTGATATTCCTGGCTGTACAAAAGCAAATTCTCTCAACTTAAAAGGTGCTTCATCATTCACTTCTTTAATACTCAGTGTTTTTGGTTAAGTGTGTATGTGTGGCTATACTCACTGCTTTCTTGTCAGAATCGGGAAACTCCATAAGGCCGCGCTGGTTCTTGTACTTGGAGGGCACATGGTGACTGGTGATGCGCTCGTCCTGCGAGGCGCAAAAGTTGGTGATGGTCTGGCACACCACCTTAGCATAGACGAACCCTCCCCAGCCCTTGGGCAGGACCCAGGCCACCGAGAAGGGCTTGATGGCACCTGAGAGTTTCTTCAGCTGCTGGTACCTGAAAAAAAACACACACAATAAAACAAAACTAATTTTATAACACAATTTCATATTTAATACTTAATATTACAAAAAAATATTTCTGTCTAGATTTATAGATTCTTGGTAGATACCTTTATCCAAAGCCACATACAACTCAAAAACAAGATATTAATACAAAATGTACTCAAAATGTACATCTAATATAACAATCTATCTATCTATAAATGCAAGGAACGTCTGTCTGTGTGTCACTCTGTCTGTCTGTTCCACACATAACCCCTTGAACCTCATCTGACCTCAAATTTGGCATAGGTCTTGCCAAAGATATGCATGAGTGCAGTGCCAAGTTGTTGCCAAGGTGGTCTTTGGACAAAAAAATATGAAATATATTATTAACTGAAGCACAGTAGCCTTCTGCCGCTCTATCCGCTGTAGCCACTCCCCCCCTGTGTAGTACTGAACCAGCGTGGACAAAGAAGCCCATTCTGGATTTCGCTGACAAATTCACCGCTTAGCCTTACATTCAAGGGGATGAAGTCTCACCTCAATGATATACACAGTGTTTGAAGTTTGCAGATCTTGCAGCGTGCCAACACAGTCAAACCCATTTTAAGTTTAAGCCTACATTTAAAACAAGCGATGTTGCCTCAAGTGTCTGGACACCAACTCCGACAATTAACATTAGCCTATAAAAATATTGTCAGCTCTATCACACAGACAGCCTCTGCGATTTGTGTGCATTTAATCATTTTGCAACAAAGAAACAAATGGGTAGACCCTTCAGCGCATCTTAAAATGTTAAAATGGAACAACATTTCTTGACCTGAAACCCAAACATGGATGCCTGCAGCTCTCGCTACTTTCTGTAGCTCAGTTTTGTAGCCTTCGATAAACAAGTACCTACTCTAACTGCAGGGGCCTGAATCCAGCCCATAATATCACAGATTTCACATGGACCTCACTGCATACATATGCCTATGCTACCAGTTAAATACATTGCTTGTATGGACACTGCACTAGCATATACACATATAGTATAAATATATATTGGATATATTAGATACATATTTACTGAAAATGAAAACCAAGCGATTATTATTTAGTTATTATTAGTTATTCTTTGCCATTGTAGCTTTTCAAATAATCAAATTGGGTTTAACCTCTTTCCTACAGCACTGAAGGCCATAGAGTGGATGGTCTTGCATTTGACGTTAGATGGGAAGCAGCGCTCAGCATGCGCCTGCACTGACTTGTTGAAGGCCACGTAAAGGAACCGGAGATGAGGCCGCATGCGGGCGTACTGAACCAGAGTAGTCGTCTTTCCAGTGCCTGACCAAAAATATGTTTAAGTATACACGGCATCGCAATATTTCAAGATATGATACAGGAAATCATGTTGCTACACAATAGTTACCAATCATAACAATCCAAACTCCCTTACCTGCAAAGGCCATGATTTTGACTACGTGATTCGGCTGGATGTCATGGTTGATGATGACCTGCTGCTCGTGGGTCACCCGCAAATTCGACATCCTGGAAATACAAGATTATGACTGAGTGTTGTATGAATGTGTTTTGTGAGTGTGACAGAGAGAGAAAGAGAATTTTTGCATAGAGGCAAGTGTGTCGGCATGAGAGTGTGTGTGTGTGTGTGTGTGTGTGTGTGTGTGTGCGCGTGTGTGCACAAGTGTGTGTGGTTGGGCGGGGAAGGTGCTTGAAGATGAGGATACTAATTTTTCACTTACCCAGATGGAGTATTTGAGTTTAGTGTGACTGGAGCATTCTCCAGCATCTGGAGCACATAGTAAATGTTGTAATGCAACCTACAGAACAGAGGGGGCAATTTAAGCACATCAGTCAACACACAGTTAACACACATTTTGATATTAGACTGGTATTTCCTACTCTCTCTCACACACACACACAAACCTGCCACAGGTGTGTTCTCCCTTGTCCTTCATGGCGAGCAGCAGGGTGGCAACAGCCCACAGGTACTCGCTGACGCCCTCTGGTGTCAGCAGGCAGTTGGTGCGCTGTAACAGACGAACCAGCTGCAACACGTCCCCAACGCCGTCTGACAGCAGCAGTATCACTGCCATCACACACCACGGACTGGGCCCCTACACACACACACTCAAAGGTCATTCAATGGAGCAGCTGCGAGTGAGTATATTCAGTGTATATGTAAACTAGAAAGCAAATTGAGATTGAATGTTATCTGAGTCTCACTGATCAGTCTATATGTATAAATCAATTAGATTTCTGTATAACCTTAAATGTTAAATGTACAGTATATCTGTGAGTGTGTGTGAGGCTGCTCACCCCTGTGATGCTTGGGACAGCACTCATGACACACTCCAGATTGGCGGGTGGCTCCGCTGACTTAAGGTACGTTATGCAGGAAAGTGCTTGTGGGTACAGACAGTGTGTGTTTATACTCTGCAACACATTCTCCAGGTCCACACGCGTACTGTGCTTAAACTCTGACATGTACCTACACAACACACACACGGACACACACACAGCAAAACACAAACATAAAATCACTGGTAAATTTGTGATGGTGCGAGTTTATTAACTGTTAATTCGAGTCATTCCCAAAATAAATAAATCTGGAGAGGCTGCTCATAAACAACATTTTGACATTTGACAGAAAGGCCATTCAACACAAATACCATGACGCTTTGGATAAAAGCATCTGCAAAGAACCCATAACCATAACCTGTGGGAGGCTTTTTTACATGCAATTTACATGTCTTGTGAAACTCTATAGTACTATAGTGTAGCTATACAAACAAATCCTCTAGCTCACCTGAACATGTTGACCAGGCTGAGCTGATCTTTGACAAGGTGGTTCTCCACCAAGATTGCATCCAGCTCCTTGACTGCTACTGGCTCTTGCCATTGGTAGCGAAAATATAACTTTTTCCATGGAACAAACTATAACCCAATCAAGCAAAAAACATCAGATGATCAGACAGATACACAAAGAGTTTTTTTAAAAAACATGAATATAAACGCTGTGGAGTGAATCAGAAGCTGACACATAATTTCAATCAGACATGAAATATCTGCAAAATTCCCCAGGATTACCACTCTAGTAGCCCGGCCATGCCTTCCTAGCATTTCCGCTTGATTATCATCTCCCTACAGTGCTAGTCTGGATTTGATCCCACGGAGCTCATTGTCTCAGCAGGCATTGTGAAGGCAGAGCTAGAATGCCATCAGTTAAGGCAAGCTATCAGTCAGGGGCTGATCCAATCTTTTTAAAGTTAAACACCTCAAGCAAGCAATTGAATCTCACTATCGAATATCCAGACCCTCTGTAGGAAATGGAAGTGTAGAACAAGGGTTTGGTTTTATTTCCAGGCTACCACTCTATAGTCTAGGCTACAATGTAGGCCAGGATGCATTATAATGTAGCATTGTTGGTGTAGTTAGCATGAAGTAAACTCAAAAAGCTTCATATTTTAACAGCCACATCAATAATGTGTCCCTGCCTTGTTACTTTCCACTGAAATAAAATATCTTCCTTTCAACCATAACAGACCCTCTTTTCCTTACCATCGGGTCAGCGACCATGTCCCTCCAGGACCTGCAGACGCACTGGATGCTCCTGTAGAGATCGAGAGCAGGCAGCAGGCCAAAGATCTGCCTAAGAACCTCCTCAGGAAGGTCCTGGAGCTGCCCCTGGGGCACCAGCAGACCCTCCCGCACCCCTAGCAGGCCGAAGCGAGAGTCTGGCAGCGGCTCAGCAGTGTCTCCCTCGCAGTCCTCATCCTCATCCTCAACGGTCGCTAGCTGGAGTCTTCGGGAGGCCGAGCAGGGGGCAGTGGCTGGGGAAGGGGAAGCGCGAGACGGATGAGGGCCCCAGCTGCTGCAGCTGGCCCCATGGTTCAAACCTGGAGAGACTGTCTTCTGTGAGTCTGTGAGGCCCTCACGCTCAAAATCGTCATCATCGCCAAACATGTCCTCTGTGATGCCCTCCATATAGTCCACCTCTTCATCCTCCACCTCTTGCTGGATTGCCTTCATGAGCTTGATGGGGGTGGAGTCCTCCTCCATGTTCACCTCCATGATTGGTGCCTTAAGCTTGACAGGGGTCGTCTCCTGCTCCACAACCCCCTCCTGCTTCACCTCCATGGGAGTCTCCGCCCCTCTCTTCTCCTCCTGCCAGTCCTGGGTGTCTCTTTTCTGAGGACTCACACTCAAAACACCAGTAATGGGGTAAAAGTGGGTGATGCCTTTCTGGTTGCTAGGGATACCCTCTAAGGCTGCAAAGACAGATTACAAACACCTGATTATTCCACTGTCTCCTTCACATACTACTTACATGTGCCACTTCCAGCACACAAAGTAGAAATCTTGAGGCAACAGCGCATGTCTGAATACAGTCATGAAAATGTACAATGGCCATGGTTTTGGTCGAAAATGCTTTAAAGGAGACACTGCTCTACTACCACGACTACAAGCAGCTGCAGCAAGTTCGGTGTTTGACCGTTTCCTTACAAAGCCTACCTCCTCTTCGCCTCTTGGTGGGGGTCCTGGGGTACAGTCCACGATTGGGGTCTCTAGTGCTTCGTGGAACCATCAGCGGTACGGTAAGGGGCTGAGCCCCCTCTTTGCTTCGGACCAATCCAACGCACGCAGATGCGCTCAGATGTCTCCGTTTTGCTTTCCCTGAATATAAAAAAAGCATGTTGCTCATGTATTGCAGTCAGTTAACTACCTAACGTGAATTAACCTGACAAAACGTCGTCCGTCTGAACAGCAAACAGAAGTTTGCCAGTCAGTGACGCTGGGCAGTTTGCTTATTTGTTACAGGACAAATTCCTAACCACTTGTAGTCCAGTTGATTAAGTAACTTTAGGATAATCGGCTGTATTCGCGTGAAACATTTCCAAACCTAAACCTTTTACCATAGAAATCACTAACGTTAAACAAACAAACGCTCTTGTTAGCCTGCTAACTTAGCCGTCCGAGCAAGCAGTGGAAACGGCTGAAGTCTCAAAATATTCCTAAAACATGCATTTCAGTACCTTTAGTTGCAGATTCCATACTTGCATTCTATCGCTGTCTGTTTTCTTGCTTTTTTGGTTTGTAAAGGTAGGCTGACACTCCACACAACACACCTGGATGAAGTCATGTGTACCAGCTAGAGACCACTGCCAGAGACTTCCTTGTTGTGTTGCTTGCTAGTGACGCAATTTCCGTTACGTTTAAACTCAAAGCGGGGTTACTACTATCTCGAGTTGAACTGCAAGAGTCAAGAGAGGTTAAAGTAGCTCATCGAGGCTGTTGTTATGTGTGAGCAGCACTAATAGGCCAACAGTCTAGAGCTATGTAATGATATGAAGACCTATACGTTAATAAGACATAATTTAGCTGGGTACAAGCCATTAGAACTCCTATGTCCCAAGGTCTTCTGCGTCACATCAGGCTCAGAGCCATGTAGAGAGTATCTGGCCAGGGCTTACCATGATGATGACAGACCAACTCAAATGAAACCGTTTCAGTAAACAAAGATGCTCTGATTGGTCATGGCACTCCTTTACGGTAAAGACTACATTAATTGAGCCTAACCTCATGGTATGAAAATCTAAGCATTTTATTTTCATTACTTTATTAAAGAATGTCAACAGTGATATCCACATTTTGACAACAGTGGATATCCAAAACATCACAGCCATGTTTTGAACCCTTCCTACCCCCACAGCTAATTGTCCTATAACATATCCTGTGATTTGGCCCATTAATACTTTCCCATTTCAATTGCTTTAAAGGCACACTAGGCAATGTCTTCAGGTGAATTTATCAGCTTTGTAGTAACTTCGATGATTAAATGGGGTGAATGAAGGCTCTCTTGCCCACCTCTAGTGTAGGTTCCATGGTGGTTACTACAGTACAGTTACTACAGCAGTATGTGAAACACCAGGTCAAGGAAACAAAACTGGAAGTAAATGAAATGGATGAATGGAAATTTCAAAGCAATGGATGAAAATGATCATCACTGGTTCCTGTTTTTTGCTTTGCAAGTAAATTCACATGGATTGGTGAGAATGAACAATGTTGTTGCTATTTTATCGGAGATAAAAAATTAAAGTATTGCCTGGTATGCCTTTATGACCCCGAGCCCCTCTTGTGTTTCTCTTATCAGGTGAAAAAGGCTGTGGGAGAAGTGATAGACTGACTGCAAAATACAAGCTAAAATTCCTGCAAGCATTCTATGCCAACCAACTCCTGTACCTATTTTGTACTCTTATACATTGCCTCTTTCTGTTTTATACATCTTATTTTTATTTGTTTAAAAGAAGTATTAATCATTGTGTGAATATCCGTCTGGCCAATTTCATGTAATCTCCAGCTTTCATGGGGTGGGATTAACAGACACAGATCAAAATGCCTCTGCAGGCACCGGATATGCCCACAACCAGTCAGACCAGTGATTGCAGAGGAAAGACAGTGGAATGCATCACAATTTGAAGCAAAACACATGTTAAGCCCACCTCCATCCTGTTGGGGTAAAAGTCAGTTTTTGGTTGGTTTCCTAACTCATGTTAACAGGAGATGGAGATAGGCCTCCTGGCCAGACTGATATATGCATACCAGATCAGTATGTGTGAGAACCAGGCTAGATTTGTGTGCATTTCAAAACAGCTTTTCCATTCCATTCCATTTGTTCATGCCTGAACAAACACCACGTCAAGTCACTGAAGCTGCACCAAAGTTGACCCCGGCTTGCTGAACATGTTGTATATCAAGGGATTTCCTCACAGTGTGTTTGTTATTAATTATTACTGTCAGGAAAGTGAGACAATACCAGTTGGTATAAATGTTTGTTGTGAACAGCTAACAAGTAGCTGACCAACAGCTCTGGAGAGGCTACAGATTCAAGATGTATCCATGCCTCACTCCTCTCAGGATGATATTCCTCTTTCCAAAACAACAGTTTTTGGTATTGTAGATACAATTGACATTAATCTGTGAATGGTAAGAAATGTGTCTTTTTAACAGCCATCTTTAGTAATGCTTTTCTTTGACAGAACAATCCCGACCACACAAAGTTATTTCTAAGCTCGCATATAAATTAGAATGTCTTGTCCAGGGGATCTTAAAGGAAGTGCAACCATACGAAAAGCTTCAGCATTAAAAAGTTTAAGTGCCAACTTTAGGCAGTATGCTGTGTAGTAGAGAGAGAGAGAGAGATGCATGCAGAGACTCAAATACAAAACCACATACTTCTAATTAAACTGTAATGTTTTTATTTGAACAGTTATACAGTGTGTATATATCTTATATAGCTTTAATTCCCAGGCAAGCCATCATGAAGTTAGCATTAAATGAAATGTCTGGATGTGACAGGTAATGAAGGTTAAATCTAAGCTTTTGAGCTCATCAATGCAGACATGGCCACTGTAGCCTGTGCAGTGGGTATGCATTAACACCATACAACATGCACTATTTTAAAAATAATTAAGAGAGCAGAAAATCTTTTTTTTAATAAGCAAAGCTCTTATATTCTCAAAACATTGCAGTGTGTGTCTCCATACTACTTCCTACTACTACTACTACCACCATCCTTATCGACAAAGCTTGAAATGATCCACACTGAAAGCTTTGCAAATTGCATAAAATGGACAAGAATGCCACTCTAGCATAAATGATTATCATAGAGAGCTTAGAAGTCAACTGCTATTCATAATGAATGCAGGGAAATCACAGAGCTCTCTGCTGATGAGATTCCTGCTGCATGTACTGCTCCATGTGTGGCCTCACAGCTGCCCACACCTGAAAAGGTCAGATTCAGAGGTCAAACACAGAGTTAGGCTCTAATGGCACACAGCTGGTTCTAACTTCACCTGAGATTAATAAAACTAAGAACGCTGTGTGAGGGAACGTAACAGAAAGATGCTGCAGCTAAAGGAGTAGCTAGTGGGTTTGCTTGATTTCTAGAAAACATAAAAAGGTAGCAGGGTTGTGTCATGTACAGTGTGTATGAGAAACTACTGAGACAGGGCAGGGACTAGTTTTGAAAGACAAGGGGTACTTAGCCCCAAGTGTATATGATGGAGTGTGCTGAAAAAGTTTATAATAATATACAATAAATAGGCTACATTGATTGACATATTATTAGTTGTAGAGAATTCAGCACAACCTGTTATCTGGTTAGCTGGTTCTCTTATTCTTTCCACCAGCTTTCCCAAGCCTTTCCTACCAGGTTATATTGTTTTCATATTCTTCTTCTTTATTCAGTGAACAATATTTGCCTATTTGAAAGTCTACATGATTTGGGTCAAGTTCATGAGGATGCAAACAAATAAAGAATATCATAGCATTTAGTAAAAAACGGCATGTGGCATATGATGTTGAGCTTATCTTGTTGGACATTATACAGAAATTTGCTGTGATTTCTAAATGGCTAATTGTATGCATGTATGTATTTATGTAAATATTGAGTGTAAATATTGGCCTATATTTTGTAAATTCAAAAAGCTCAGATCCCGTGGTTTGTTTCACATGATGAGAACTTTAATATATATGCCAATTTCCATGCACTTAGCGTGAGCCATGCTAGCATTAGGGGGGCTTATGGACATTTTGGGGAGGCCTGGGGACACTCTAAAATATACCTAAAGACATCCATGAGACATGGAGAGAGTGGCTCTGTGATTGTGGAGCCCAGTGCAAGTCTGTGTGGAGGGAGAGAGAAAAGAGAATCAACTTCACCTTTTGCTCCCGCAGGAGCTTGTGTGCAGCTTCGATGTCAGGGCTCATGGCACGGTCCTTGTCCCAAGGCCTGATGGGAAAACAGATCATTCAGTTGTTCATACAGAGTCACAATTTCAAAGTTACTCTTTAAGGAGGCCTCTTTATGAGGTTCCTCTGTTACTCTTTAAAGGTCCTCTGGTCTCTTCACTTACTTGACTACGGAGCGGACCAGCTTGTGCACTTCCTCTAGGGGAGGTGTGGTCTTCTGAGGACGGTGGAACTCTAGGGCCTGACAGGCTGCTATCAGTTCAATAGCCAACACTGAGACAGAATAGTAAGTCACTGGTTATAATGGTAATACAATTAACTACATAAACTTCCCTTGGAATAAGATGAAAGATTATAGTGGAATATAGTGAAAAGTTTTGTATTTTTTACTTTTTTACTTTTTGAATTATTATATTATTATACTATTATATTTAACTGTTTTGCATTTTTTACATGCCTAGTAAAATCTCTCTGACCCCCTCTCTGTCTTTCCATTAGCAATTAGGTCTTACCTTGCTCCACATGTTCCACCACTCTGAGGGCTTTGCGTGCGGCCCACCCCCCCATGGAGACGTGGTCCTCAGTGGCTGCACTGGTGGACAGAGAGTCCACAGAGGAGGGGTGACATAGACACTTATTCTCTGAAACTGCGCACACACACACACACACACACACACACACACACACACACACATTACACAATAAAACACATTATATTGATACTATATTGATACTCAAAGCCTTTACACATCAGAAACCCACTGACACACAAGCATGTACACACAAATCTGTATTGAAGTGACCACATCTACAAAAGACTTGGATTTGATTCCTTAGTATATTCCTCCTACACACACACATACACACACACACACACACACACACACACACACACACACACACACAGTGACACACCTAGAGCAGCGGCGGTACAATGCGCGATCATGAAGCCAGAGTTGAGGCCGCCCTCTTTGACCAGGAATGCAGGCAGCTCACTGAGGGAGGGGTTGCACAATCTCTCAATGCGGCGCTCACTGATGCTGGCTAACTCATGCACACCTATAGCCAGATAATCCAGGGCCTGTGTGTGTGTGTGTGTGTGTGTTTGTAAGAGAGAGAGAGACTTAGGCTAATATCAACAGCTTTTGCATTTGTAATATATACTAAACCATATGTGTATAAGTGCTTTTTGAACAGAATACTTGAAGATGATTTCATTGATGATTTCAATGATTTCACCATTTCTTTTAAAAATTTAAGACTAGGATTAGTCAAGAAACGGACACTATTTATAAATAATAGGGTATGTTCATGTTAATTTGAATTAGCATGCTTGCTCACCTTTGCTGGATATTCCCCATGGAAGTTCCCTCCAGAGATAGTTATGCCTCTCTCAGCAAACACCAGCTGTAGAAATGAACACGGTTGATCATTCATGTTGGATCTATTATATCATTCAGTGATAGATGTGTAACCAAATGTAATGCATGCTCCAAATGTGTTTTGTTAAACAGCTATACTATAGTTTGTAGTATTAGACATGACACTTTCAAGCATGTACATACAAGAATGTAGAGATGAACAGCATTAGGTGAGGGTGCAAGTATTTAGTAGTATTAGATTATGTGTAGATGAAACACTCTCAAAAGTTTGTTCTCTATGTATATGACAAAACATGTATCTGTAGTGGAAGTGGACGACTCAGAGGGACAAGAGTTGGGTTACCGGGTTGTCTGTGGCACTGTTGAGCTCAGTGGTCACAATCCTCTTCACAAATTCAATGGTGTCATTTGCAATCCCATGTACCTGGAAGAGATGTACAGAGATAGACAGTTATGTGTTAGAGAGGAGAGAGAGAGAGAGAGAGAGAGAGAGAAAGAGTGTCTGTGTGCACACATGTGTGCCTTCACCTGAGGAATGCAGCGTAGAGTGTATGCATCCTGAACACGGTCATATGAACCTCCTGCAGAAGAAATTGAATAGATGTTTAAATGCACACACACACACTGACGCATACACACACACATGCATGCATGCACCCACCCACACACACACACACACACACACACACACACACACACACACACACTTCACATGATCCTTTCATACAAATGTGGTGAGCAAGTGTGAGCAAGTGTATGTGTGTGTGTGTGTGTGAGTGTGTGTATGTTTTATGTTGTATGTGTACAATCACCTGTGATCTCCGAAGTGAAAACTTTGGAGGGCAGCATAGAACGCATTCGGAAAGCCACCTCCATCTGGCCAGGCTGAGGTTTTGCAGCGTGGATGTCTGAGAATGAGCAAGCAAGGTTTTACACACACACACAAAGGGGCACTGTGGCAGGATAGTCGGCAGCGGAGCAGACAGAGGGAGGCCAAAACGGTGTTCCTCAGAAGGAATATATATATTTTTTTTTCCCTTTTAAAATTTTTCTTAAAAATTGTGCAAATATTTACAGTGAAGAATAAACTTCCAAAATGCAAAAACTGAAAGTGAAATTAAATAGGCATTAGCCAGGCTATGTCAAAAGACCCCGCACAACATTTCTCAACAGCAAACTAACGCACCTTCCACTCAAGACTCTCCCAACTGAGGCTCTGGGGCCTAATATAGAGCAGTGCTAGCTGCAGCCCCTCCCACAGGGTAGCCCAAATCCAAACATAAATTAATTAACTAAATAATAACATTGTGATCGCCAAATAATAACAAAAGAAACAAACAAAAGAGAAAAGAAACAAAAGCAAAATACACAATAACTCAAAATTATTTTCATTAACCAAAAAGCCTTCCCCTTGTGATTCTTGGCAACCAGACATGCTTAAAACAGATGAGACGATGATTACGACCATGAAGTGTGGATGGTAGACGTGAGTTTAGGACCAAGCAATTGCTACTTGAAATGCCGGTAGGCCTTTCCCTGCACCCTCGTAACAATGTAAGGCTGATGAAAGGTTATTGCAAATGGTGGGGTATGACATGCTTTGAAACCAGAATTACGAATAGTACAAAGTTGAAACTCAGCAACAGGTCAGCTTAGATGTTTAACATTGCCGGCAAATGGCTACCTATGAGCTGTGCGCTTACGTGAATGAGTGTCTGCGTGAGCGTCATGGCTCAGTCCGTGACAGGCACACACACACACACATGGATACACAAACGGGCACATGCAAACAGGCACACACCCAAATAAGCATTAAAAAGACGCAACACAGATATAACACACATATATGGACACCATCCCAACACATACCTTTGTCATAGGCTTTGGGGGTCCCTTTGAGTGCCTCAAGGGTGAGGGCTGCAACAATGTCGGCCTGGCGTGCGATGGCCTGTGCTCTCTCTATTGCCTCTGAACCCAGAGATGAGATCATCTGAGTCCCATTGATCAGAGCCAAACCCTAAACACATTACACCAGACAGACAATAACTCAGTCAAAGAATATGATGAAACACAGAGAGAGAGAGAGAAAGAAAAAGAATGGAAGAGAGAGAAAAAAGGCAAAACATTTCAATACCACTAAGTGGACATCCACACAGCAGCAATTTCATGACAGTTCCCTGTATTGATTGTGTTGTGAACTACAGCTTATGAACAACAGTGTTCATAAAAACTGATCTGGTTCACAATTATGGATAGTACTACAAGAATTCCACATAAAAAGATATGAACACAAAGCAATTGTGCCCCTAATTGTGAAGGCTTTGAAATAATCTGACATCTGTGCTGATACCTATACTTCACAGTGACATCTGGTGGTCTGTTTGGCTAATAACGTGTTTTGACATTTGAAGCCAGTCTGGGAAACCATCTGAACCATGATCACATGACAGAGGTGTTTTGAACCTCGTTTTGGAACAGTGCAGGAACAGTGGAACAAATATTTGCGTTTTGAGAGCTCAACTCAGTATCCACACGCCAGTTTTTAATGTCACATTCCTACACATATATGTATGTGCGTATGTGTACGCATTGCATTTCAGATTGTATATTAAACTTCAAATCCTATATTTTCTTATTATGTTCTTCCTCTTTGTATTGTTATTTTGTGGTACAGTTATTGTGTCTGTCTTTCATGCTGTAACTGCAAGTGAGTTTCCCAGCTTGAGATCAATAAAGTACATCTATCTATCTATCTATCTATCTATCTATCTATCTATATATATATATATATATATATATATATATATATATAATCCCCATTTTTAGTTCATCTCAATGTAAAAATAAAATCACCTAAGCGAGGTTACTGGTTTACCTGGGTAACTTTGGGAGTTAACACTGATCTCTAAAAGAACCCTGCTTTGGGCACCAGTTTTTACATCAGTGGTTACTCCAGAAGTTACCCATCTTAGCCAGCTTCGTAGCATACTCCAACTGTTTCTCATGCCGACTTTTACCTCTTTGGGTTTCAGGGTGATGGGTGTTAGTCCGTGGCCTAGCAGCACCTGTATGTAGAGACATCATGTACAGTCATGTTAGTTGTTATCTGAGTGAATTTATGCCATATGTCATATCACATCACAATTCTACCGTATATGCTGAGTGTGTGTATCAGAAAATCTAATTTTGTATAGACCCCCATCTGAAGCTATGTCGCAATTAAATTAAGAGGCAGGTGGTGTAGAGGCAGAAAATCGGTCGTTCCAGAAAGTCTGTTCACACTGTAATATTTACAAATAATAAAGGGAATATTGTAAACTATGTTACTTTTTCTTTTTTGTTTTGTTCTGCGTGTGTTGTCATGAGTATGAGGAGTACTCACAGCTTTAGCGTCGGCCCAGCCACTCTGGGGGGACCACATGAGTCCTTCTCCCATCAGCCCCAGAGACAGGTGGGCAAGAGGAGCCAGATCCCCACACGCCCCCACTGTACCCTGCTCAGGGACCCAGGACAGGCACGACGCTACATACACACACACATATACAAACACACACATAGACACACACACACAGCACATGAAGAGGTAAGAAATGTTTTTACATAAAATGCTTTATTTGCCCATACTCATTTTGCCTCACTCACCATTGAAGGCAGCTACAATGGCCTGGAGAGTTTCCATGGAAACGCCACTGAAGCCTTTGGCCAATACATTGATCCTGAGAGCAAGGAGCATCCGAGTCCTTTCTGGTGTTAGAGGGGTACCAACACCTACACACACACACACACACACACACACAAATTTGGGCATCTGTGTGTTTATATCTTCCAGCTGACAATGAGCTTTAAGAGTATCATGACAGGGACTATTAATTACCAGCACAATGAGACCGGACAAGGTTATCCTGAAGTTCCCTAAGACATTACACACATGCACACACAGTGATTAATTTAGTAACAGTCACTCAGTAAGTTTACATGCACAATGTAGGACAGCTTGTGGGTTTGGCTTCGTAACTGAGACAGTAAACCATAGAAATGAAATGGTTTGTAGCATAAAGGCTTTAAAATTCATTGTAAACTTACTTCAAACTTACTTCAATTGATCACTTGAGACCACAGTTTGTGCAAACTTTCCAAAGCCTGTGTTGATTCCGTAGACAACTACAGGGACACAAAAAGATAGATCATCCACAAGACAGCCACAACATGTAATTGTGCCTCCTGAGGCGTCAGACAATGAGGGAGTTTGGTATGTATATTCACCTCGATTTTCTACGGTGATCGAGTCAATAACGGCCCTGGCATCACATACTCTCTTTTCAGCCTCTTTAGTAAGCTGCACACACACACACAGTGCAAGGGTGTGTGTGAGAGTGAGAGACAGAGACAGAAAGAGAGATTTTTAGCAAATAAATTCTCTGTACGGTCTGGGCATCTGTCTGTGAGGAAGCAGGTCATTGGGTCTGTATACCTTAATCTTTAAGAGACCTTTTCCCAGTCTGACCAGGTCCTCAGTGGTGAGACTCTGTCCATCTAGATCAATGTACTACAAGACAGAGAGGACCCATACTTTGTGTTTAGCCCACTCATGGTCGAAGTTGAATGACTAAAATAGATCTTAGAAAAACAGGCTCAAAGGAGAAATCCGGTGGAAATCATGGTAGTGTTGTTTGAGGCCACCGAGTGCTGTCAGTTGGGAAAAAGAACAAGAAAACCTGATACAACATACACCAAATAGTGAATTAAGAGCTAACTGAATGGGGCAAAGAAACTCACTTTCAGTTTCATTTTGCTATGCCATTCAGTTAACGTTAGTTATGGGTTCACTAGTCAGTCTATGTTATCTTTCTTTTGTTCTTTTTCAGACAGCACTCGGTGACCTTGAACAATAGGGCTATTGATTGATTGATTCACCGGATTTCCGGATTTCTTCTTTAAGCAAGTGCTGTCAAATTCACATGTTAATGAATGAATGAATGAATGAAGCTCACAGACCTCTGTTGGTTCCTTCCAGACTGCCTGAGCACTATGTATTGGTTAAGGTAGAGTGCAAATAACACATGTCTACACACAAATTACATACACACAGAGCACAACCTGATAGTTATGACTTAGCTGACGCTGGGCAAAAGGATACGCAGGAAACAGAGGAAGTGTTGGGTATGACCAGCAGTCCTCGGCCATCACTGCAAAATAAGACACCTTTCTATAACCTCAAGTTATACTATTATCTCTTGAAACATTGTTTTATAAGAAGTAATTTAAATGTTCTCTTTTAGTCCGATCATCATAGGCTTACACTGCATATTCATATTCATATTCTCATTTCATATTTGGTATCACGTATGTTTGTAGATATTTTACAAATTCATTTTTATTACCGAGGTCGACAAAGTCATTGTTGCGGAGCACATTCCCGATTGGCTCATCCTGATTCAGCAGCGCACCGTCCGTGCGTCTTCGGAGCTTGAACTTGCTCTGTGCGGTACCACGACGGGCGATGGCGTCCTCTCCCAGCTTTTTGAGTGAGATTGCACCGCACGTCAGCACAACCCACTCACCTTTGA
Organism: Tenualosa thibaudeaui; assembly: GCA_027481765.1. Taxonomy (NCBI): domain Eukaryota; kingdom Metazoa; phylum Chordata; class Actinopteri; order Clupeiformes; family Clupeidae; genus Tenualosa; species Tenualosa thibaudeaui. Next base: position 115,607 of record JAIFZK010000088.1, read on the forward strand.
CGAGAACACTGACTCGCAACATGATGCTGGTGAGATAGAGAGAATGGGGAAATGAAAAAGGAATAGTGTCAAGGTAAGTGACAAACAAAATATGAGTAGCCTAAAACATGCAGTGAGACTGTAAAAGATAGAGAGGTAAATGAGGTGGACTTGGGCTTTGTGTTGTTCATGGTTAGCTCGTCAAGTCTTGGCTTTGACTTTCGTTTGGCAAGGCAAAAAACGTCTTCTTTACGCAGAAAGTTAATTTCGGTCATATCATGCATCTCTCTTTCTCGGAGAGGGAAGTTATGTCATCTGTCATCTGAGCGCACACACTTGAAAGTAGGCTAATCAGTCGATAGGGCAAAGTTGATAACTTTTAAGAATAGCCTATAATTTTGGACGATAGATTTTGCCGTTCAGTTTACACTGTTGCATAGAGGTTTCTAAATAATGAAGACATCCCCGCTGAAAAAAACTGCGTGAACTTCTGATGGTTTGCTGTTTTAAGCCGTGTTTTCGCCAGAGTTCTGCTGGTTTACCTGGTGCACCATCTTATAATGCTAGAATTGTGATGGTTTTGTTGGTTAGTTTTGTTTTTTGTTTGTTTTGTTGGATGGTTTTGTTGTGATGGTTTTGTTAAAACCAGTTTAGGCTGGTCATTTTAGCTGGAGATTGACTTGTCAATCCAGCAATGTCCAGGTTTATGGCTGGTCAAACCAACATGGCCAACATAAACCAGCACTCTTATATATGACTAGCTTAGACCAATAGGCCCAAGTGGTGGCCCAACCAGCAAGACCAGCAAAGACGAGCAAGGGCTGGTTAAAAAAAACAACAAAAAAAAAACAGCTAAGACCAGCTAAAACAACCAGCCACCAGTTTTGTTTTTCAGCAGGGATGCCACTGTTTCTGTTGCTGATACAGGTTACTTTCAGCCAGGAATATATGATATAATACTTTATTATAAAGTATTTAAAGTATTCAAAGTAATATCTGTATAACTGAGAAGCATTGAGCTCATATTGCAAGCATACAATGCATTATGTCTTGTTGCATTCACATTTGCAGACTATAGGCTTATTCTACAATAATATATGGATGCAGTTGTATACTGTATCAAAACCTCACATTGATTCGATCTTAAATTCTGCAGTGAAAATTTGGCTCAGGCGCTCATATTTTATGTATTTACGTAATTAAGCATTTTAATATCTAAAAGAACAATGGCCTCATCACTCATGATAAACAATAGCCTATCTTTGATAGAAATAGTTAAAAGTTTGTTCAAGTTGGGTATGGGAAGCAAACTGGAACTAAACAGATGGCCAAACCCACCAGACAAACTCACAGCATGGATAAAAAACTGAGCCTCAGCCAGTTATAATTTAACATTTTTCATAATTTAAGCAACATACTAATCTATAATGAATTTCAGGCTTTACCTTATAGATGGCTATAGGCAACGTTGAACTGTGAAGCATATCAAGAGAAATCATGATGTTTGATGTTCATCGTGGTGTTTTTATAAGCCCTTTTTTCAGGCATTTGCGTAGGCATATTGTGATTGGTCTTGTTAGAGTTCTAGAATTCTTGGAAGCCACCCACTAAATTCAGTAAGCCTGCGCAGGCAGTGAGGGAAGGCACAGTGTTTATGTCATCACAATTACAAATCCTCCACAGGATGTAGGCCTGAAACTGATTATGTGGTATTCAGGATAGATAAGATAACAGGTTGGGCATGTCTTGGGTGGTGGTAGCGTAGTGGTTAAGGAACCTGCCTAGTAGTGCAAGTAGTGTGAAATGTTGTGGGTTCAAATCCCAGCTGCCACCGCTGTGCCCATAAGCAAGGCACTTAACCTAAGTTGCTCTAGGGGAGACTGGCCCTGAAGAATTGATAGTTGACAAATTGTAAGTCTGCTAAATGCATAAATATAAATATGTCTATTCCTGTTAGGTGATGGGGTAAACAGCTGAATTATTCTGTGTTAGATCCAGTCATGCACCATGATACATAATGCGCTGGTCTCCTATTTGGAACCTAAGCACATTTCTCCAATAGACTACACTTCTTCAAATAATGGTACAAATATAGAATAAAACAAGTGTTTGGATTATATTTGAGCCTATCTTATAGATAACTGTTCTGTGTAACGATACAATTGCTATTTTGCACACAATATCAAGAGCAACACGTTTAAAAATCAAAAAAGAACTTGCTTACTCATTGCGACATTCACCTACAGCATGGTTGTAGCCTAACTTTTTCGAAGAACATGGGAACTGGAGGTTGGAGGAACTAATCTCCTGTTATGTGAGAGTATGACAGCCTCCAGCTTCCACGTATCGGTGGATGAAGAGCTCCATATTCTGTGTCTGCCACGTTTTAGTGACTGGTTCACCATTTCCAAAACAAGCCTTTCTAAACACTAGGCTAAACTATGGCTTGTAAAACATTTTGTTTCTATTTCATATAAAAAAAAAACTCTTCCGAGTTGTTTTGTTTCAAGGCCTACATGTGAGAAGCCAAGTATTCCCTGTCTAACCAGGTTGATCCTCTCTGAACAGCTCTCCACCTGTGACCCAGCAGCCCTGTGACTTTGGGAAGTGTGCATACTGGAAAAGGGTCTAAAACCCATGGAACCAATATGTCTTGAAAGACGTCTAGGTGTAGGATCATGTACAGACTAGACAGCCACTATATGAGCTGGTTGCACTTGCACCAGAGTTTCCCAGTTCTTGTGATACCTTTATTTTCCCTAACCACACCTCACTTAAGATCTTCCACCGTAGTGAAACTCAATATTTTTTTCCTTAACTGATTAAAAAAAAATGCAAATTAGTAATAGATAGGCCTATTGTATTGTCCACTAGGAAAATAATTCTCAACAGGATGAACATGATGTAGTGAGCTTTTGCAACGGTCATTATACAGAAATAACTGACCAGAATTTTTGTGTCCATTCAAAGTGAATGGAACATTCTGCAGCATTCTGGAGAGCCATATAAGAAATAGTTAAATGTTGTACGGGTAGCATAAAGTGTGTATCCCAAAATGCCAAAGAGGTCATTTGTCTGGTTGTCCTGTAACTGAATTTCTGGAAAGGGTGCAGCACCTTTAGTTTAATTTTTACTTCACTGTGACTCCCTTTTGCTCCCCATCGTTTGCAAATGTTGACCAAGCAGTATAATAACTTAATGACATTTTATGTGCCTCTTTGGGAACAGAGGAGATGTTTGCCAACTAATAAAAGTTTCCAAGAGAAACTTTTAATCACCAAGAGACTTCACACCAATTCACCTGACATGGAAGGAAGTGAAGGAAGCTGTGTAGTGAATGTAGACATTCCAACCTGCAAAAACTAATTTCAGGGAGATAGCCCCCTCCATCAACAAAAAAGAGAAAAAGACTTTAAAAGAACCGTATTTAAAATTATTTAATATTATATCATATCACTCAGAGTAAAAAAATATTTCTTATATTTCTTGAATGTTTTTAATTGGCTGACAGGATGTCTTCATTCCACAAAACAGCAATCCTTTGAAGTAGATCCTGCAAAGATCATTGACCAAGATAGAGCAACATAATACATTACTGTGGGAGCAAACATGAATAGTTCCAGCCTGCATGAGTGGGATTGTCACATAACGTCACAATATAAACAATGATCTTCTGTATCAGCATATAAGGGCTTGACTTTGGGGCATTTCTCCCCTCCCCTTTTGCAAAAATAGAACACAGAACTTAATGAACGTGTGCCTCTCGCTCCGTTTTTACGCTCTCTGGATTTGGTGACAATGTTTAATCACCATTCCAAATCAATGCTCTTTTGAATGGTAACGATAACAACCATAGTAAGTGGCGGCTGAACTTGCACTAGTGTTGTAGTAGCCAAGGCAACTACAGCAACTGAAACTGAGCCTCATGCTTTTGTGTGTGTTTTAAACACATGCCTGTTCCTTACTCGCATGAGTTGTAACCGGGTGGTAAGGTGGTGAGAATGGGCTCCATCACTTCAACCCCCTTGACCATCAACTAGGTGCTCCCCAGGGTTGTGTCCTGAGCCCTCTCCTTTACTCCCTGTAAGTTTGCTGATGACACCACTGTAATTGGCCTGATTACCAACAATGATGAGACAGCCTACAGGAGCGACGTGAAGAACTTAACGCAGCGGTGTCAGGACAACAACCTTTCTCTCAACATTGCACAGACCAAGGAGCTGATAGTAAACTTCAGGAAGAAATTAGATCAGTTGGACCCCCTTATCATCAATGGTTCTACAGTGGAAAGGGTCAACAATTTCAACCTGACCTGGGATAGCCACAATGACCAGATTGTTAAAAAAAAACTCAGCAACGTCTCTTCCACCTCAGACAACTAAGAAAGTTTGGTATGTGAACAAAGATCCTAAAGGCCGTTTATAGAGGCATCACAGAGAACATCCTGACCGGAAGCATCACTGCATGGTTTGGAAGTTGCTCTGCTGCCAAATGAAAGGCAAAGAGTCATGCGCACAACACAGAGCATCTGCATGTTTGACAAGGTTTGAATCTATGTCTGTTTGGCTTGTGACAGGGAATATAAACATCCTTCGACACCCTTCTTCTTTTATTATGACCCGGTATGGCATATGGAAAGAGTGAGTGAGGAATTTGAGAGTAAATTATTATATGGCTCTCTAGAATGCTGTGGGAGATTCCATTCACTTTGAATGGGCAATGTTATGAAGTGAGTTATTTCTGTTTAATGATTGCTGCGAAAGTATAATGACCATCAGGGTCCTGTTCATCCTGTTGGGAATTTGTTTCTTATAATGAATGGCGGACAATACATTATCCCTTATGTAAACATTACCGGTATTTATCAGACACTTTCACCCAAAGTGACACAGACTCGCAATGTGGGGTTGGGGAATCAAACCCTGATTGCACGGTTGTCAGGTGAGTGCTCCACTGTGGGACAGGAGAATGTTGACTCCCTGTACACACAGAAAAAATTGTCATATACTGTTTTATCATATATTGTTAGAGTGACATGTTTGTCAGTAGTCTTATTGAGCGGTGTATCATCATAGAATGTTTTAGATGGCCGGTTTTCTGATCTAAAGCATTGTCAGTTTTAATTGTAAATTGGTGCTCTTACTCTTGCATTGGCCCTTGGTAGCTTATATTTGTTAATATGTGGCCCGCTAGATATATCAATTATTAGAATGGTTCCTTGCGAGGCAATTGCTACAGAGGCAAGGCTGAGAACCTTTCTAGCATTTGAGATGTTGTGGTCTCGCTGTCATTTTAAAATCTGTCAACTCAAGCAGTGTGGGTATTTCCTTAATGTTGATCTGTTGTTCTTGTTAAGAGGTGAAACATCAGGGCACAAATGCAGATGGCATTTGACACTGAGCATATGGTGCAAGATGCATGTTTTCAAGCAGGTTGGAGAAACAGAGATGGTTTTGCGGCCTAAATCACACATAGAATAGAAAGCTCTACTTGTTAAAGGGATCCCTAGCCCTGATTTTCTTGTCTGCATCATGTTCTCCTTCCCGCAGACAGCACTCAGAAACCTTGAACAAAAGGACTTTGGATTGATTGACTCCAGATGAGAGTATGTTGATCAATAATATAATGTCAAATTGTGACACATCACTTTGACACATCAGAGACATGAAGCGGAGAAGCTCTCACATGCTTCAGGGAGAGATCTGCCTACCCTGGTGGTTTTAGTAGGCTACCTGTAGGCTGCAGAAGAATGGCGCTCACAAATGTTGGTTTAAAGGCACACCAGGAATTACTGTGATTTTTTTATCTCCAGTGTTCACCCTACAGTTGCTGTTTTTGTACATTCTCACCAATCCATGTGAATGAACGTGTAAACCAAACAATAGGAACCAGCGATGACAATTTTTGTGCGTTAAGTTGACATTGATTAATAAATGCAATTTCGATTTCATTCACTGTCCGTTTTGTCTCAAAGTTTGACTCAAAGTTTCAGATCCTGCAAGTGTACCATCCATGGAATCTATGCTAGAGGCGGGTTAGAGAGCCTTCATTCACCCCGTATGGAGCCATTTAATCATCGAAGTGACTACGAAGCTGATAAATGAACCTAAAACGTTGCCTAGTGTGCCTTTAATATTGGTAGTTTAATTTGGTTTAATATACTCATATATATAAACATTGACCGATGCCAATATATTTCAAAATTCCAAATATCGGCCGTTAGATCGATATATTGACCGAAATCTAGTACTAAGTGTACATTTAGGAGAAAAAAAATGAACTTAAATGACATGGCTGCAGGGTGACCCCAGCCCTCTCTGGAGGATCTGCACAGTTTCTGTGCCTCAAATGAGCTCATAACATCTTAAAAGACACATCCCACCCTGGACATTTTCTGTTTGAGCTGTTGCCTAGCTGTTATCTGTTAGGCAGACAGCACAGGGTTATAAAAACAAGAACAAATAGATTCAAGAACAGTTTTTATTCAACTGCTATAGGGATGTGTAAACAACCTGCACTAAACGTCTGTTTTGAGTGTGTGTGTATACTGTGCAATAGGGGATCTGTGCAATGTTCCTGGATGAATGTAGTTGTCTCCAGGAAGTCCAGGAACTCCCAATTTATGTTTCAGTTTAACATTTTCATACTTTATTTATTATTATGTATTGTGCATCTATGCACTGACAAGTACTGCACTTTGTGACTGTGACAATGACAATAAAGATTTACTCATTCATTCATTTTTTTATTAATCTAGAAAATAGCATCATCGACTGAGCATTAAGATCTTTTGCAACAATTACCTAAGTTTACATTCATACAGTAAAAAACTACAAAAATATATTTCTGAAAATATATATTGACATCAACCAAATAAATCTATATAAAGAAATCAAAACATGAAAGCCTATAGATAAAGTTATGTAAACACCTGGAAATTACCAAATACCCTTTTTATTTATTTATTTTGCCATAGTCTGATCTACAATAGTGACCAGAAAAGTCTAAAATGTTACAGAATCAAACACTAAAGGTGACATTTAACACAATAAGTGCAGAGGCAAATGTGTTATGTAATTATTCAAATGGCCAGAGCTCATTAAGTTTTGGTTGTGGTATGAGAGGAGGATTGGTGCATTAAAAGCAAAGAGCTTATTAATAAAAACATAAGATAAAGATTTTTGGTAGGCCTACTCATAATCTTTAAGATGTTTGTTACTTATAGTATTAGGTGTAAGTGGATGAGAGCATATTAGGTCATCATTTGTGTCATGGTGAACATTCAGTCAAATTTTTTGTTTTTATGTCGATGAAGCTATTTGCAATGAATTAAAGACATAAGTAATCTAGGCACAATATGAATCACCTTCACAATATCACAACAAGATATTGTGCATACTGATAAGAGAAGAGTATGTGTCCTGTATCACAAGATGCTGCACACACTGAGAATAGAACAGTATGTGTCCTGTTCTCTTCTCTTAACTGTAACAAAAGCAGTAAAATAAAGTAATATCCCAAAAATATACTAATATCCCTTTTGCATGATTGTGCGTTTGTATGTTATATTCTCTTGTATCCTCAATACACAATGAAGGTTAACACAATTGTCTAATAGCCTGAGACATTCCAAGTAAATGGAACATTACATCCTTGTCAGGACAGCATGTAAAACCAGAACACCTGACAATAACAAAGCTGCTTGCCAAAAATATATCAGCTGCAATAAAAGTGTCGAAATGTGTCATGTCAAATTTGTCATTTGACTGTATGGTACCTTTGCTGCATTAAGCATGGAGTATTGTACCTTGTTCTCTGATGGTTAAATATAATATATTCAACCTTGATATATCAAAAATGAGCTCAAATGCAATTTTACTACCCTGAGTCAATATGGGAAAATAAGTCCCGACAGGACAAACAGGACCCTGATATGTTCCATTGCAATGAGTGAAGGATCTCTACTCATGGAATGGTATGACGAGGTAAATCTGAGGCAAAAAAAAACCTTGACAGCAGTCATTATACATTTGCAGTTGTCATTATACAGATAAAACTGACCTCCAAGCATTGAGAGAGCCCATTCAAAGTCAATTACATCCCTCAGCATTCTGAAGAGGCAATTAGAACATTTTATATATTTAGGCTGAGGATTGAAATGGTCAGTTTTGGCTAAATAGTGACCTATTTAGCAACGACAGGTGAACTATTGTTGATTTTCCAACTGTGACATCACAGAAAGGCTTTGTTGAAATTCTGGCCTCTTTCAATGGACATTATTAAGTTCAGACTTACATAAGGAGAGCTTAATCATGTGTTCATGACAGCTCTGTGGCCGTGCTCCTAAGTTAAAAATAGAAAAAAGTCAAAGTAAAAATGGTTTTCCACTCTATGTCCCCTTTAAAACAGTCATGTTTACATTTTTGTGTAAGTAAAAGATAATGCATGGTCAGATGTTCATTATAGGAAGAATTATAGTACAAAGCTGAAAGATCTTGTTTTGACCTGAAGGGACTTATTTTCCCATAATGACCAGTGGACAATACATTATCCTGCTTATTACACGGCTACTTAAATCTGAATTATTATACAGATATAAATGTTCTCTGAAAGGACTATTAAAAGTCAGTGGAGAGACATATGATAATTTGTAATATTTCACAGGAGACCTACCTTTTTTCCTGGAGCTGACCTATTGTACATGGCCCAGAACTTTATATCACATCACATAAAATGAAGATGAAAGAGTATAGCTATCTAGAGTGTCTTGTGCTTTGATCTTTAAATATTTACTTTGCCCATTCTTACAACGCCTTTCACAAATGGTTCATCTAAGGCAACAAATCAGTCACCTACCCACACAGACATGGGCACACTCATACACATTAATGTTGCTCCAAGAACAAAACGAAAGTCAAACAACATTCATTGACATGTTTATATGATTTGGATGATACATTAGTCTGGTGTCCCACCCATGACAAACTTCCTGCTGATTTCTATCTCTCTCATGCCCTAATTCATGGCAGTACCCATACACTATGAATTGACAAAACCAAGAAACAAAGGACACCAAGCTTGTTGGGAGACTATGTTGTCATTGTCCAAAGTCATTGGGGAGTTTGTTCCAGTGTTACTGTAAAGTGTACCACATACTGGCTCAAACATTGGTGCTGCAATAGGAGGTTACCTGCAAATGTCAAAATGATAATTACCTTTATAATCAGTGTAGACAAACCTAAAACAAAAGTGTACGTCAGTCAGCATCAATGGCTGTGGTTTGAATATGAATCACCTTTACAAAATCAAAAAAGTGTCAAAATGTGTCATGCCAAATTTGACTGTATGGTACCTGCTGCATTAAGCATTGTACCTTGTTCTCTGATGGTTAAATATAATATATTCAACCTTGATA
>JAIFZK010000088.1:130000-195000 GCA_027481765.1 Tenualosa thibaudeaui
TTGAATAACACAAACACATGTATTAAAGAAGGGTAGTGGAATTTCATCATTATTATATTACACTGTGTGAAAAAGGGTGTATCTGTGAGTATGTGGACACTGTATACTGTATCTCTGTATACGTGCTAAAATGACATTTACGCATTTAGCAGACGCCTTTATGCAAAGCGATTTACATTTGTTGGCTGTCAGTTACATCAGAGCCAGTCTCCACTAGAGCAATTTAGGGTTAAGTTGTGGCTCAAGGGCACAATGGTGGCAGCTGGGATTCAAACCCACAATTTCCAGGCTACTAGCACTGCTAGCCAGGTTCCTTAACCTCTACGAAACCACCACTCAACAGTGAGATCTTGGTGTATGCAGGTATGCAGTGCAAACAGGAATGTGTGTAGTCCTGCATGCACACATACACCCAGAAACACCCTTTTTCACACAGTAAAAGATGTGGACATATGGTAGGACACAGGCACTTAGCCATGGGTGGGTCTGGATGGGCCTGTGCCAGGCCTGTTGCCTTGTAACACATAATATGGGAAGCTATCTGTGAGTACTGAGCATTAGCTATTCAATTCTGTCAGACAACAACAGCACAAAGACTCATTATTTAATCGCCTTATTTTTGTTCTTAAAAGAGTCAGCTGTGCGGATGCGCAGAGCCCAACGCGGATGCGTTTAAATTAGCTAACGCTTGTAAGTTTGTGTTCTGCGGCTGCTGCTGTTTATATAGTCAAGGGGTGCACCAGCACTTATTTTTTTCCACTTAAAGCACTGATATAAGCACTAAAGCACTTTTGTTTAAAATGCCAGTTAGGCATGCAGACTATTGCTTTTTCTTTTAAATTTGAGCGAGTGTGGAGTGATCTTGGACCAGTATAAAAGTTTAATTGAGCATGGAGTGGAACTGACCGGAGTAATCTGGTGCGAATTTAATTGGCGGAGCGGGAGGCACAAACGCCCTCATGAGCAGGGAGCAGAAATTCTCACCGTTTAATTCTGCTCACATGGGCTGACTGCAGGATTGAGTTTGACCACTGCTGCCGCTTGAGGCCCCAACAACAAATGTTACTTGCACCTCTTTAGAATTTTCAACATTTTCAACAAACAAGGTATGTCTGTATTGCACAAAAGGATGACAAAAGGGGCATGTTCCTGTCTTGTGCAACAGAGTTACATAGCATAATATCAGGATATCTGTGTGTGTGTGTGTGTGTGTGTCTTCAGAAAAGCATAAAGTGTTAGTTAGTTTAAAGCAAAATAATATAGTGCTGGTTTAGAGGTCACGGAGGAGAGGACCTCTTCTCGTTTGGCGACGTCTCGAAGCTTTACGATGCCATCCTTGAGCTCCTGCTCTCCTACAATGGCAACCAAAGGGATGCCTGTCTCCTCACAGTGCTGGAACTGGCTCAGGAGTTTTGGGTTCTGCTTGTACATCACCTCCGCCTGACAAAACAAAACACAGGCACAAGTACACACACACACACACACACACACACACACACACACACACACACAAAATTGGTAAGGCATTCATGTCAGCATGTTTCCAGATAAAATACGCAGACACACGCATTCATACTCACCTTGATTCCTGCGTCCCACAACTCTGCTGTGAGCTTGAGTCTCTCTTCTAGAAGGTTCTTCTGAGCTGAGGCTATCAGCACCTGTGTTTCTGTTGTGCGTACCTTAACACCTGAAGCCTGGAGACATGCAAAGATACTCAGATTATGATGGCCATAGTATTCTATGCTTCTGTAGGTAAAAGTTCCTATAGCCGTTCATTACTCATGTTGTACGCTACCTGACACTGTTTGACACGTGTTAAGGGATGTAAAGTAATTCCGCAGTGTAATTTTACTTGGGTCACACCTCTGTCTTCTGCTCCACGATGGAGAAGATTCTCTCAATGCCAATGCTGAAGCCTACACATGGAACGTCCCGGCCCTTGGCGTCAAACATCCCCACCAAGCCATCGTAGCGGCCACCCCCGGACACGCTGCCCACATTGACAGCGCCCTCCTCATTGCTGACCAGCACAGCCTCAAAGATGGCACTGGTGTAGTAATCCAGACCACGTGCCAGAGACAAGTCAAAATCCACCTGCACAGACAGACAGACACACACAGGGATGCAACAGATAGGTCACACACAGTCTCAGAGACAAGCAAAAAATAGTCTAGAGGCACTGCACTGGCTGGTGCATTGGTGTGCACAGTGCTGTGTGCTACACACATTGTTTTTTGAAATATAAAGCATATGCACAAGTACCTTCACTTTTTAGTACATAAAATACATTGAGTTCCTCCACCGCTCCAGGTGTCTCATACAGAAACTGTGTAATTACATTGTAATACACATAGACATGCACATATACCTACAAAAGTGTGTAATTACCATGTAAAACACATAGGCATGTTTATGTATCTACAAAAATAGTAATTACCATGTAATACACATAGTCAAACGTATACAGTACCTGCAAGTGACTCCCTGGGTAAGAGAAGCACCATCATGGCTTAGTTGATTAATGTGAATACTTTTATACTACACTACTATTTCTGCCCTGCAGTGCGGATACTGGATGTTCTATCACATGAGTATGTTAACTCCCCTCAGGCCGCAATTTTTTTTTTTTTTTAAGATTCTTTGCAGCATAGTACTACTTACTATACTGCAGTGAAAGCATAGCGGTTAAGGAACCTGGCTAGCATGCAAGTAGCCTGAAAAAGTTGTGGGTTCGTATCCCAACTGCCACCATTGTGCCCTTGAGCAAGGCACTTAACCTAAGTTGCTCTAGGGGAGACTGGCCCTGAACAATTGATAGTTAACAAAATATAAGTCACTTTGGATAAAAGTGTCTGCTAAATGCATAAATGTAAATGTAAATGTACTAGTGTAGGGGAGTCAGGGTCTGACTTCCTTGTTCAAAAGTATTATTTAGATGTCCATGTGTAGTCTGCCTATGTCCAATATCTAAGCTATAGTCAAAGTCTGTCTATGTGAAACCGGCCCCTGACCTTGTCTGTGACCTTGAAGAGCTGCAGGTAGGTGAAGAGCAGTTTGATGTCCTCAAGGCCTGCACGGGCTGCTTCACTCTTTGTCAGCTTGGGGTCCTTCAGCAGCTGCTCTGCCAGTTCCATTCCACCTACACACACACACATACAGATGTGCAGTACAAATGTGTATGAGTGCACTCAAGAAGCATCCTTTTTTTTATTTACATCAGGGTTGTGAATGTCTGCCGTCCCGGCAAAGCCATATATATATATATATACATGTGAGAGCATCTCTAGCGAGAGCATCAATATTCAACAACAATTTTGTACACTTTTGTTATATATTACATGTCTGCCGTCATATATATATGGCTTTGCCGGGACGGCAGACAAGTAATATATAACAAAAGTGTACAAAATTGTTGTTGAATATTCACATGTAATGTGGCCTGATAGTTAACCAGTCTTCGGAACGTCAATATGATTCATGTTTGGTAACTCTAAAAGTGTCTATATGTGCTCAGTTCTGCAGGAAAAATCCAACAACATCTCTTTCATGTCTGTGTGTGTCTGTGTCTGTGTATGTGTGTGTGTGTGTGTGTGTGTGTGTCTGTGTATGAGTGTGTGTGTGTGTGTGTGTGTGATTGTGTATGTGTAAGTGTAAGTGTATGTGTATGTGTATGTGTATGTGTGTCTGTGTGTATTCTTACCTCTCTTGCTTACATATTCTCCAATCTGATCAGCCACCTGCTCTGGGAGTCCTTTCTCCTTGACAATCTCATTCTTCACCTCTGCCCATGGCATCTACAACATACACACATATGCACACACCCACATGCGCACACACACACACACACACACACACACACACACAAATGCGCGCACACACACACACACACACACACATGCACACACACACACAAATATACACACACACACATATGCACACACACACACATGCACACACACACACATGCACACACACACAGACATTTTGATTAAGTGTCACATGCAGCCTCTGGACATGACAACCCTTAATGTAGCTAGTTAGTAATTTATATGGAAATGTGTGTGTGTGTCTGGTGTGTGTGTTGGTTTGTATGTGTGTGTGTGAGAGACAGTGTGTGTATGTGTGTTTGCATGTCTCTCACCTTGTCCAGCTTGTCCACAGAGGAGCAGACAGTACGGAACTTGTCTTCTGGAACTCCACAGATGGCAAACATTCCATCCAGGATCCTCCTGTCATTCACCTGAAACAACAAGAGGAGACAGCTCTCATATGCAGCCCACAGATGCAAACACGTCCCGTTCACAAACACACAGACACACACACACCTTAATGCGAAAGTCTCCCAGGTCCAGTTCGGTCAGGATCTCGTGGATGATTTTCAGACACTCTGCATCAGGAATCATAGGATCGTACTGGCCCGCTACATCATAGTCCTGTGGTGGAACAAAAAGAGTTAATCCACAAAATACACACATACATTCCAACTCAACAACAACAGAAAAGAGGATTCCAGCTGATTTGTTTATGTTGTGTTTGGTGTCCCTAGGAATTCCACAGCTTCTGCCTGGATTATTTGTTCGAATGGCACACAGCAGAATTCCTCTCATAGATCACGTCATAGAGTGTGTAATGTATTCGGGTAAGAAACTCTCACATTGGTAGAGCTTTGGATTGGATTATTTGTTCGGATGGCTCACAGCAGAATTCCTCTCATAGTTTCTCACATGTGACACATGGTAATGACACACTCACACATTGGTAATGTATTAGGGTAAGACACACTCACACATTGGTAGAACTCGCGATAGCGTCCACGGGTCATGGCTGGGTTGTCACGCCGATACACCTTGGCAATGTGGTACCGTTTGATGTTGGTGATTTTATTCATGGCTAGGTAACGGGCAAAGGGCACCTGAGATACACTGTTAAGGATATAGGTGTGGCAGGTGAAGAGTGGTTGGGCACTGGACTGGTATGTCGAACTGGAATCAGCACAAATCCACTAAAGGATTGTAGCTGCGTATTTGTGTATCCAGGGTAAAAAGTGTCTTAACAGTGACCATTTTTTAAATGAACAACATTTGATTCATGTAGCATTACTTCTACTCAATGTCCAAGGATACTGTGAGGTCATATCTGAGTGACAGAAGTTCTCCTCCCTGGTCCTTCAGGTCATAGATGAGCTTGGAATCCTCACCATATTTCCCCATTAAGGTTTCCTTTGAGAAACAAACAACAGTTGCCCAATTTTAGTATTTAGAGTGAAGAAAGACAGCCGCTCCAGCAGATAAGCAGCCATACCTGTTAGTATGGTCATCTTGGAGGGGAACTCTGATGTGAATCAATCAATAGCCCTGTTGTTTGAGGTCATCAAATGGTGGGTGTAGGAATGTTTTGTTTATACAATTATATATTATATAACATAGACCGAATAGCAAACCAATTACTAACATTAACTGAGGGCATAGCAAATGAAACTGAAAGCAAGTTTCTGTGCCAATTTCAGTTAGTGTTAGTTGTCGAGTTGCTGTTTAGTGTGTTGTAAACATTTTTTGAACAACAGGGCTATGGAGTGATTCACACCAGATTTCTCCTTTAAATAAGCTCAGGCTGGCCATTAGGAGTAGAATGAGAGGCACATGTTTTTCAAGTCCTGTGCATACTTTAAGCTCAAAGACTGGTGTGTCAATGGTCTCAGCAGCATGGCGCTTGAAACAGCCAGTGATGGTGTTAAACACTTTCTCCCTGATGGCCATCTGCCTTGGGTTATAGTCTCTGGTGCCCTGCAAAGCCGAGGAGCACATGCACATGCACACACACACACATACACAGAGAGAGAGAGAGAGAGAGAGAGAGAGAGAGAAGATATGATTTTGATAATGACTTCCATGCATTAAAGATGTGTAACCTTGATGCTGAATGTCATATGGGTGTTTTGCAAGTTCACCTTTGGGGTCTTAAGAGCATATTTGCCCTCATCACCTCCTTTTTGATCATCAACCTGCGAAAGCAACATGCAAGATGGTCACAGATGTGTCAGAGCAGTAATAGCTTTCAATAACCCATCGGTAAGCTTTAGTTCTGAATGGGTTAGGTTAATTTATTATGGACTTGATTTAGGATAACAGCCTTCAAAGTGTACCAAAGTGTCTTTTATTTTCTTAACATTTTATCAAATTCAAATAGTAGATAAATGTTGTTATTATTTTGATGGGGGGTTTGAGAACCACAGCTTTAGATCTGACTCACTCGAAGTTTAGTTTCACTTTCGCCACTGAAGCCTAGTCTACCTTTTCCGCATTGGGCAAACACGGCCATGTAACTCAATATAAGGTAATAACCATTTTTTTCCTGTAACACGTAACTTGGCAATCTTTCGAATTTGGATGGGGTGTAGCCTATATTAATGAAATAATTATTATAAATTCAATCGATCTTTGCAGGTCTTTTTTTTTTAATTTTATTATGTTTTGCTCATCGTAGTACAGCCAGACGCGCGTCCTGCTCATAGTAACCCTCCAGTTAAGCTGGACAACTGACTTTCGCTACTGAAGCCTACATAGCCTACCATTTCCCCGTTGGTCAAACATGGCCATTCAACTCAATAAGAGGCAATAATCTTTTTACTCCTGTGACACGTCACTAGGCTATTTAACTTAAATCTTTCGAATTTGGACGGGATGTATATTAATTATGTATTATAATTATTAGAAATTCAATCGATAATTGCAGGCCTGCTATTTTTATTATTGCACACTGCACAACTATGACATTTAATTGCATCATATGCTAGCCCGCTGCGCATCCTACTGATAGTATCCCTCGAGTTAAACTGGACATGCATGCGACAATTTAAGGCAAGCTCATGAAAAGTTTAATCCAAAAAGAATCAATATACTTTACAATTACAAAGATATTAAATAAAAAAGGTCGTACTTTTTTGCATTCTCATATAAAACGTTCGTTAATGACAATATAATGATTTCTTTACTCGGGCAACATCGGTCTTGAACTAACTTTGCTACATTGACAGTAGGTCTATATTAATTAGGTCTATCATTAAATGTATTTTATGGAACTGTTTAGTTTTACTCTCACCTCTTGCTTCTGCGCTGGATCTGCCATGGTTGACTATAAGACTACTTTCACACGAAGTGATGTATCAGTGCACTGTGCGGCTTGTATTGCTAGACACTCAGTTCCTGTAATTATGTGTTTCTCGGGGCGGAGCTTTCATGAATAACTATGAATATTCATAACCATTAGTCGCATATTTTAACCTGACGAGATCCCTCTTAGGCCTACCTAGGTCTCCCGGTAGGGGGCAGTAGTTGCCGAATTGCGCTCAAACCTCCATTTGTCTCTCTACACACGGCATATTAATGCAGTTCTGAAAATGATTTTTTGCATTGATTTCATCTTCATGACTCACTCTACTTTCTACACTCTACTTTCTCATCCAGGTTTCTTCACTTAGTCTATTAGATGCAGGTTAGCCTACCTGTGGATTAGGAGAACCACACTAAAAACAAAATATGAATGTGGAATGCCACCAGCAGTTATCAAATACGGTGTAGCCTGTAGAATGAACATGCCAGGTGGCGACTTGACTCGTGAGCAGGGGAGCCATCGTCTGTATTGCCAGTAGCACCAGAATTCCGGAAATCGCATCTCTTCATCTTTCAAGGAGAACCCGTAGATCTTCAGACCTTAGGACCACTGTACAGAATTGATCCACAGGTGATGGAGCAGCAGTCAGTGTTGTTGGCTATTACATGTTGTCCATGCCTACCTCACCACCGACGGTATGAGCAACATATCTAATGTGCACACATTCTATTTGGCGATAAAGTTTGCAAATACTACTTTGGCAATACTACTTATTTTTTCTTATTCAGACTACTCCCTAAAATTTAACAGCCTGAGATGTCTCTCATTCCTGTAAACTAGTATCCAGGCTGCTGGAGTTCCTGCAAACCACGTGACACAGTTGCACCTGTAGAAAGCAAAAGCACTACAGCCTATGTGTATCAGATATGTGACCGCAGCTGAGCGATGAGAAATCCCCGCTCACGCTCCGCTCCGCATATGCGGCTGCAGGCTCGTCGTCAGTGGCGTTTCAACAGTTGATTACTCCCCGGGCAAGATAGCCTCCGAGCGCCCCCACCCAACGAAAGAAACGAAAAAAAAATATTGCCAATGCCCAAAACAATATAACTTAAGCATAACTCACTAATTGGATTGGAGCATTGCTCTATACGGTGAATCCCCGTTGCATTTGCAACCCAGAGGTAAACTTTCCCCCGCGTCCCCTCCCCTTTGCCCTTCTCACACACAGCTTCTGTGCACGGCTCAGCAAGCAAGGACGCCGCAGTTAGGGGGCACCAATGTGCCAATTGCCCACATAGTGATATGATAGAAATTCAGATATTCAGAGTTTTTTTTTCCTAAGCGCTCGTGCCGGCCCCTACGAAATGGCGCCACGGTCGGCTGCCCTGTGCGCCCGTGCCTAAAACCGCCACTGCTCGTGGTGCACACTCGCACTTGATTCCTTAGAGAGTACATACAGGCAACATACAGAGAGTGCAAGGCTACCGGCAACAGGCAGCAACGTAACGGCAACGTACAGTGTTTTCATGCGAATACATTGTAAGAGAAAGAGATTGTAGCATCCTTTCATATGAGAAGCCTGTGGATAGGCTATTAACCAGAAGGATGTGAATACGAAACCAGAAGTTGATGTTGCACACTCTCAGGCGTACGATAAAGCTTTTTAGATTCCAAAATTAATATTTACTAACTGGAACTGTTTCACTAAAGGCAGATTAGTTTGACAGGAATAGTAGGGCTACACTTCCATAAACTATCCTTTTCATTTGTGAAATATTTTGCGAACTCCGGAGCGAGACAGAGCCCCCGTTTCGGCCTTTGGGTAAAAAAAAAAACGCTCCGCGCTACGACTAAATTCCACCTGCTCCGCTCCCCGCTCGCTCCCCTCTCAGTTACACTTGTTTGCATGAACAGACTAGAGTAAGGAGACACTTGTGAGGCAACAAAGCCAATAGCATTTTCAAGATTTTTGTAGGGGGTGGAAAAATACACTGAGGTTATGTAACTTGACAAGCTACTCAATTTATACTGCAAATAATGAATAATAAAATAAGTTCAATCACCACAATTATGGCCATATTTGGTAGCATAAATGTTAGGCCTACATTATCAGTTATGTTGCTATGATCAGCTTGGCTTAATATTATTATTTTTTCATCCTGAAGAGTATGAGGGAGTGAAAACCAACCTTGTGCTCAGCAAAAAAGGCTGTACTGTTTCAAAACCGGATGACAGTTTAACCAAGGTGTGTCAAATGCAACAGCGTTTGTGAATGTGTTGTGCTTTCACTTTAGGAACAGTTCAGATAAAGAACATCTATAAAAACACAGCAAAACAAACCCAATAAAATTGTAGTTGAATTGTAGTTGAAATTATTCTATTTGTCAGGTCTGTTAGAGCACAAACTGGGTAATGTGCATACATTATACTGCATTATTTGTCTCTTGAAATATTTTAACATAACATCTGAAATAAGGAATAGAAAATGAGCTCTATTATCTGACCACAAGTTAGTCTGCAATGTTCAAACTGCCAAGATTGGGACACTTTGTACTTTTGAAGAAGCACATGCATGCATATATATACACACACACACCTTTCTACACAGCACAGATTTGGGGAAGTTCACTAAGGAGACATTTTTATTTATGATACTGCTATACTATGGTACATTCCTACAGCAATGGCATGCTTGTCAGTCTTCTTCTATTGTATTAGATTGTGTAATGGAATATGCCTTAAATTCTCTGAAACAGTATTTACAGAAGGGAGCATATTCTCATTTGTCATCAGATCACTGGCCAGTTCACTCTCAGCAAAAATGAGTGCTGGTGTCTATCCTTAATAACTGCAGTCAACCTAGGTGTGGATCATGCATATTCCCACTCATGGTTTGATGTGTCAACATGAACCCACATTGAAAGACAGTACTGGCTGATGTAGTTGATAAACAAAAAATAATATGTTGTTAATTGTTGCAGCTGCTTTTATGAAATAGAATTCAAAACTTCAAGTTTAAAAATGCACATTTCAGAATAAAGTCATATAACCGATAAAATGCATGAAGTCTATTAATAAAATAGAAAATATATCAGAGTGTGCCCGGGCCCTGACCGGCCAATGGATTGTGGGTAATGCCACAATCACAGAGCTCACTGCTGACTTTCCATCCAGAAAAGTAATCTCAGGGTGCTCACCCTGAGATTACTTTTCTCTGTTAACAGAAAACGGTAGCCTATTGCAGGGCTACTGTAGCCGATTTAGACAAGTCTGTTCCATTAATACAACTAAACAGTCTTTTTGAAGAGGAGAGATTAAGTAGAGCAGGTGGGATCACAATCTCTCAGGATTTATTCTTTATTGTAAAAGGTGCTGTATAAATAAAACTGAATTGAATTGAATTGAATTCCTGAAACACAAATGACAGGGCCGACAATTCAAACACATGCATAGGGGAACATAATGGTAACTTCCAAGACTTCCAGAGTGTGGGAAATTCTTCAGATGTGTCACACTAAATATCGCCCCATCAGAAACAAAATAACCCAGGCAACTTTACCTTTCTACACAGCACAGATTTGGGGAAGTTCACTAAGGAGACATTTTTATTTATGATACTGCTATACTATGGTACATTCCTACAGCAATGGCATGCTTGTCAGTCTTCTTCTATTGTATTAGATTGTGTAATGGAATATGCCTTAAATTCTCTGAAACAGTATTTACAGAAGGGAGCATATTCTCATTTGTCATCAGATCACTGGCCAGTTCACTCTCAGCAAAAATGAGTGCTGGTGTCTATCCTTAATAACTGCAGTCAACCTAGGTGTGGATCATGCATACTCCCACTCATGGTTTGATGTGTCAACATGAACCCACATTGAAAGACAGTACTGGCATACAAAAAATAATATGACCGTTTATTGTTGCAGCTGCTTTTATGAAATAGAATTCAAAACTTCAAGTTTAAAAATGCACATTTCAGAATAAAGTCATATAACCGATAAAATGCATGAAGTCTATTAATAAAATAGAAAATATATCAGAGTGTGCCCGGGCCCTGACCGGCCAATGGATTGTGGGTAATGCCACAATCACAGAGCTCACTGCTGACTTTCCATCTGCTCGTACTTCTCCATGTAAGGCCTCACCACCTCCCACACCTGCAGGGGTTAAAAGTCAAGTGCAGAGTTAGCCTTTTAGTAGTGAAGAACACCAGAAGAACACATAAAACTTCCTGAATATGAACCAGCCAATTTTAGATAAAGAAATTTAAGTGGGAAAACTCCCAAAGGCAGAGAAATATAATTGTTTCTGTAGATGGTAAAAAGGTTGAGATATTCCATGAATGGCTCAAACCCACACTTGTGGCTCAAACCCACACTGATCTGAACTAAGAAGCTACTTATGGAGGAAGAGACTAGTGAGGAGAGCAAGTTTGAGTTTGATAGCTGTTCTTAAAAGGTTTCTGGTTAAACACTCCATATGTTATCTTAATATAGCGGAAGTAGTTTGGGAAAGAAATACAACATTGAAGCATTGGTTTTCTTTACATCATTGAAATTGTCTATAAACACAGAGTAGGGAAAGGAAAGACAGATTATTCACCTTTTGCTCCAGCAGGAGTTTGTGTGCCGCCTCAATATCAGGGCTCATGGCACGGTCCTTGTCCCAAGGCCTGATGGGAAAACAGATTTTTTGTAAGTGTCTCTGTTATTTATATACAGACTCTTTAAAGTCAGCGCTCAAGGAGATAGTCTTGTTGAATAATTAATCATTAAAGTTACACTTATCTCTCCACTTACTTGACTACAGAGCGGACCAGCTTGTGCACCTCCTCCAGGGGAGGTGTGGTCTTCTGAGGGCGACGGAACTCCAGAGCCTGACAGGCTGCTACCAGCTCAATGGCCAACACTGAGACAGGGACAAAGAGCAGAGTTATACACTGGCTCTGTAAATGCCACTAGAATCCGAAACAGTACTTTGAAGTTAGACTTTTTCAAAACATTCAGGTAGGTCTTACCCTGCTCCACATGTTCCACCACTCTGAGGGCTTTGCGTGCGGCCCACCCCCCCATGGAGACGTGGTCCTCAGTGGCTGCGCTGGTGGACAGAGAGTCCACAGAGGAGGGGTGACACAGACACTTATTCTCTGAAACTGAACACACACACACACACACACACACACACACACACAAACAGGATGTGTCAATGACATACTTTATGAATAAACACAAACACAGACTTGTACCACACTTGTACACATTTGTACTACATTCTCTCCCACACACACACACACACACACACACACACACACACACACACAGTGACACACCTAGAGCAGCGGCGGTACAGTGCGCGATCATGAAGCCAGAGTTGAGGCCGCCCTCTTTGACCAGGAATGCAGGCAGCTCACTGAGGGAGGGGTTGCACAATCTCTCAATGCGGCGCTCACTGATGCTGGCTAACTCATGCACACCTATAGCCAGATAATCCAGGGCCTGTGTGTGTGTGTGTGTGTGTGTGTGTGTGTGTGTGTGTATGTGTGTAGCAAGAAGAGACAGGAAAAGGAGATTATCTTTTGTGATAGTGTGCATGTTTGTTCATTATCTTTTGTGATAGTGTGCATGTTTGTTAACCTTTGCTGGATATTCCCCGTGGAAGTTCCCTCCAGAGATAGTTATGCCTCTCTCAGCAAACACCAGCTGTAAGAGGTGACCCAGTTAACAGTCATGTTAACAGTCAGTCATCTATCCTTCCAGCAAAAATGTGAACCATAAAACAAAGAACACAAGTACCCAGAGAAACTGATTGAACACTCAAAACACATTTTAGTAAACAGATGCAGGTGTCTATCATGTGAGGGAGAGTATTGAAGATTAACAGAATCAGGTTTGGTTGGTTCTGCTATGAAACAATGAATAGATTTTTAGATTGTACATGCGCATTAACCTATACTAAAGTCTCTTTTCTAAACTCTTGAGTCAGTCTCTTTACGTTTGATGATGAATGTTTCATTGAAATCCTTCAAGAATTTGTTGCAGACGCATAGGCCTACAGTTCCGTCCAGCTGCTAACATGCTAACATGCTTTTGTCCAGTCTGTAATCACCTTTTTCACAAACCCAAGTATAACAAACTATCAGTCTTTTGTCAACACCTGTCAACTTCTCCAATTGCAATTGAAATTGGAGAAGTGTGTCTATTTTTCCATTTCTGTTTTCTTTCAAGAATGATCATCTTATTGCCTAACTAAGGGTTTTATACTGTATTTAAGGTTTTGGGTATTAGATTTCCATTTCTGCCACACTGTGTGAAAGCACTTACAAATAAGAAATAAAAGATACATCATTTTGATGTTGGGGTGATCCTGTAAGTTAATAAAATGTAACCATTGTAGAAATGTATTCACTGACTGCATATAGTGTGAAAACAGGAAGAAATGTGTCAGCTGTGTGGCTACTGTGTCTGGCTTCAACAGACCGATGGTGTGTATTTAGAGTTTTGAAAATGAGGCTACAGATCAGACAAAAGCTTGTTAGCGACTGAAATAAGCTATAATGTAGTTGGTGAGTCACATGTTTGTTGTCTATGTATATGACAAAACATGTATCTGAGGGACATGAGTTGGGTTACCGGGTTGTCTGTGGCACTGTTGAGCTCGGTGGTCAGGATCCTCTTCACAAATTCAATGGTGTCATTTGCAATCCCATGTACCTGTAAAGAGATGACTGTAATATGAGTCTGTGTGTGTGTGAATTTATGTGCGGTTTGTGCGTATGTGTGTGAGTGTTTCTTTGGTAAAGTGTGTGTGCATGTGCCAGTTTGTGAGGTGAGTTTCTGTACCTGAGGGCAGCATCGCAGTGTGTATGCATCCTGGACGCGGTCATAAGAACCCCCTGCAGACATATTAAAGATATGCTCACACATACACCCTTACCCTATGGCAAATAGATGTGTGTGTGTGTCTGTGTGTGTGTGTGTGTGTGTGTGTGTTTGTGTGTGTGTAAGGGAGAAAACACACAAACCTGTGATCTCCGAAGTGTAGAGTTTGGAGGGCAGCACAGAACGCATACGTAAGGCCACCAGATTCTGGCCAGGCTGAGGCTTTGCAGCATGGAGATCTGGACAAGAGAAGAAAGGTTTACATTTAGCAGACGCTTTCATCCAAAGCAACATACATTTGTCAGCTGTCAGTTACATCAGGGCCAATCTCTCCTAGAGCAACTTACGTTTAAGTGCCTTGCTCAAGGGCACAACAGTGGCAGAGATTCAAGGATCCAGGCTACTATAATATCACATAGCACATACCTTTGTCAAAGGCTTTGGGGGTCCCTTTGAGTGCCTCAAGGGTGAGAGCTGCAACAATGTCGGCCTGGCGTGCGATGGCCTGTGCTCTCTCTACCGCCTCTGAACCCAGAGATGAGATCATCTGAGTCCCATTGATCAGAGCCAAACCCTAAAAAAGCAGACACATTAATAGGAGTGGGCTCAACTGTCAGACACAGAGCTAAATATCCTATTTAATGATTCTGAGTAATAGGGAAACAACAAGCAGGTCTTTGTTACCTCTTTGGACTTCAGGGTGATGGGGGTTAGACCATGACCCAGCAGCACCTGTGTGTGGAGATAGCATATTCAGCCATGTGACATATCAGTTATTTTATTTTGTACTTTTGCAATGCAAAAGCTCTGTGTTTTCCATCTTGGTAATAATGATGATGATGATGATGAGTGAGAGAGTGAAATGGAGAGATAATATGACAGAGAGAAAGAAAGAGAGAGAGAGAGATGGAGTGTGAGGGGAACTCACAGCTTTAGCGTCGGCCCAGCCACTCTGGGGGGACCACATGAGTCCTTCTCCCATCAGCCCCAGAGACAGGTGGGCAAGAGGAGCCAGATCCCCACACGCCCCCACTGTACCCTGCTCAGGAACCCAGGACAGGCACGACGCTACATACACACACACAGAGAAAGAGAGATGGAAACATACACACCACATAAATACCCCAAACAAACACACAAGATGCATATGAACACATAAAGATTGGTATATCCATGATAAGCAAACCTTTCATTGTGAAATGCACCTGTGTGAGGTGAGGATTGCTTAGCATAAAACAGGCTGACCCTTTGCTCAACTCACCATTGAAGGCAGCCACAATGGCCTGGAGAGTTTCCATGGAAACGCCGCTGAAGCCTTTGGCCAATACATTGATCCTGAGAGCAAGGAGCATGCGAGTCCTTTCTGGAGTTAGAGGGGTACCAACACCTACACACACACACACACACACACACACACACACACAATGTTCACATTTAGAACATATTATTCATCTTTATCTTTATATACCATATTCCAATTGAGAACAAGCTTTAAGAATAGTCTTATGGAACATAGGTCCAATAGTCCTATGGTCATGGAACGGAAACTATTAATTGATGAGTTACCAGCACTGTGAGAGCGGACCAGGTTGTCCTGAAGTTCCCTGATGAATCACACACACACACACACACACACACACACACACACACA
The DNA here is from genome assembly GCA_027481765.1 of Tenualosa thibaudeaui. Classification (NCBI taxonomy): domain Eukaryota; kingdom Metazoa; phylum Chordata; class Actinopteri; order Clupeiformes; family Clupeidae; genus Tenualosa; species Tenualosa thibaudeaui. The sequence goes on from JAIFZK010000088.1 coordinate 145,649, forward strand.
CACAGTCATTTATTAGCCAGCAATGATTGTTAAAGATGCTGAATTAAAGCAACTTCAACTTAAGGTACAAGTTAAGTTTAAGTTTAAGTTAAGTTTAAAGGTGCCCTGCCACCAGTGGTGGAAAGTAAATAGTGCAAATAATTTGTTACAGTACTTAAGTACATCTTTCACGTATATGTACTTTACTTGAGTAAAAATAATTATGAGTACTTTTACTTTACTACATTTATACATTTTGTCAGCCTATCATTAAAATATCTGAATCAGAATAATTGGAAATTTTGTTTTTCCCTTAGGAAGCAGTTTTGGTTATCAGCATTTCCATGGAGTTTGTGTAATTTGATATGGGAGCTAATTCTATAGGCCTATTTTTTTGTATTGAAATATAGACCATTAAAAGACAACATATTGCACCAGTACTTTTACTTTTAGTACTTTAAGTACATTTAAAAGCAAGTACTTAGCACTTTTACTTTTAAGTAGGATTGTTGATGTGGTAGTTCTACTTTTACTTGAGTATATATTTTGCTGGTTATTTTTACTTTTACTTAAGTACTGAAGTTTTACTTCTTCCACCACTGCCTGCCACACACAAGTGTTTTTACAAAAACTTAATAATAATAAGATAGGTCTATACAAGTTTGAATTATATGGTGCTTGTGAAAATTTTATAAAATCTTTACTGTCTGCAGTGGCCAATGGAGAGAGATGAATAGATAAATCAGGCCAATCCAAAAAGTTGATCAAGTTTACACAAGACAGACCAAGCTTGTGCCATTGGCAGATGGCACTGCATTACTGCCCAATCCATGCTCTCCTGTATTTGATTAGTGCCTGCCCCACGAATTCCTAACTATTATTTCTGTGTTCAGCACATTTTGAAAGGAATGACTAATCAACTTTGGGGAATACAATGGGCTTTGTAATATTTAACCTGTGGTTGTACCAGTAACCTTGCAATAACGAAGCAGTTACCTGGTTATGTTGGCTATTGTGAAACCCTACACATTACAAGCTTACTGTTGCAAAGTGTCTGTTTACAGTCTCCAAGCAATTGGTGGATGTGCTTATCATAGTGTATGTATTCCTTCATTTCCTCTGACATTTAATATTTCAACACTTTTAGTTCTTCGTGCCCTGCAGTTCTGACATTAGCAAACTAATGTAAATAGTCTATTCTCTCAACATGCCTTGCTGACGCTGACAGCAGCAAATCAGAGCCGCTTTATTACAGGACTTTTTGAATAGGTTGCATAAAAGAACAATTTGAAATACCATATAGATATATGGCAGAGCACCCTTAAGTTAACTTCATAAGATGAACATGTTGTGGGGAGGAGCACAACATTCTGTTAAAGACCGTATGAGATGTAACACGCTCTCTCTCTGAAGCCTTATGTCCCACAGGGGACATAACAGTATGTAAGTAATTCAGTTTAAGCAACATTAACAAGATAAAATAATGTTACTTCTTATTTTCAATTGCTTGTTTTTTCTTGTCTTCTTATCCCCTTTACTTGTCTTGTAATGGTCACCCAAGTACAAAAGATCTTATCCCACTAACACATACAGAATTTGATGATGGAATGCAAGCTTACTTCAGTTGATCGTTTGAAACCATTGTTTGTGCAAACTTTCCAAAGCCTGTGTTGATTCCATACACAACTAGAGGGACACAACAAACACAGATCATCCACTGGCTCAGGTCCAGCCAGGTATAGCCAGGTACACCCCACTATAAGAAATTGTTTTTCCCAAGGTTTGGATAATGAGAGTATATATTTACCACGATTCTCCTTGGAGATCGTGTCAATAACAGCCCTCGAATCACACACTCTCTTTTCAGCCTCTTTGGTAAGCTGCACACACACACACACACACACACACACACACACACACACAGAGAGAGAGAGAGAGAGAGAGAGAGAGAGAGAGTTTAATATAGTGCTTTAGTACTTCAAACCTTTCTGATGGTGACAGGTGAATGGGGTTAGATCAGCTGGTCTGTACCTTAATCTTTAAGAGGCCTTTCCCCAACCTGACCAGGCTCTCAGGAGTGAGGCTCTGCCCATCCAGAGCAATGTACTAAAAGACAAGGAGGACAAATGGTATGCATTTTGCTGGATAATGAACTATGTGAAAATGTAATTAATTACAGTATACGTGGATGAGAAAAAATAAATTAGAAATTGAATAATTGTTGACATAACATCAACAAAGAAAGAAAGATGAATGAATGAAAAGAATGAATGAATGAATAAAGCAAGCAAATACACACACCTCTGTAGGTTCCTTCCAAGCTGCTTGTGCACTACAGAGCGTATTGGTTAAGGCAAAATGCAAAATGCACACACACACACACAAACACACAGAGAGAGAGACACTCACAGAGTGGTCAAGACTTTAAGCAGTCAAAAGGATACGCAGGAAACAAAGGCAGAGTTGGGTGTGACCAGCATTCTCCCTCCATCACTGCAAAATAAAAATTGCATATGAGCATTTGTCTGACATTACACATATGAGTATATATCTTTCTATTTGTTTCAGGGATTATAGTGAATTTAAGTGATAGCATTTATCAAGACCTAATGACAAACTAAAAACTGCCTATCAACAAGTCCTATCAACACAATGCATGCTAAATGTTGCGTATCCATTGTATTTGTTTGGATAAAATATATATAGGCCACTTAGGCCACTTACCGAGGTCTACGAAGTCATCATTGCGGAGCACGCTGCTGATTGGCGCTTCCAGCTCTACAGGTGCACCATCCGCACATCGTCTCAGACTAAACTTCCCCCCGACGCGGTTAGAGCGAGCGATAGCGTCCTCTCCCAGCTGGCGTACATTGACGATGGAATCGCCGCACATCACCACAATCCATTCACCTCCTCCAACACGGACGCTGACTCGCATGATGATGCTAGTGAGTGACTGAGGGAATATACTGGGAGGACGAGGAGAGGGAATTTTATGATAATTAAAGCGAAAGTGAAAGCGGCACTAACAGAAAACTATGTGCATTTTAGGCAAAAATATTTGCAAACCACTAAAAATCATAGGAACAGACATATTCAAGCTACCTGGTTTGTCGTGTATGCTTGTATTTAGGAGATTGGGAGGTTTATATTGTAGATTAAGTAAGGCTATTTAGCCAGTTTATAGAAAACGTACCTGTGTGTGTTTGTAGTTTACTGGTAATTTAGAGAGGCAGGTCATGTCCAACCTTACCGTAAGATCTGTAATCTTCTTGATGTGTCTGATCGTTTCTGCCTGCGCAGTGTAACGTGATACTCAGAGATAGTTTAGCATTACTTTTAGCAAGATTTCGCAAGGTTATAAGATGATGTAAACATGCGAGGCAAATGTAAATTATTACCTATAGGCTAATATGGAAACTGGGTTTCCGTTTTACGGGAAATTCAGTGTATCTGAGAACTCGTTTTAATTTTATGACCCCTGTAAAAGAAGCTGATAGCTGACATGCTGTGGACTGATATGACACGTATCGCACATAGGGCAGTTTTATTTTCACCTATAGTCTAAATGAAATGTATTCAAATTAACTGAGTTTAAAGTCCGGTAAAATACATTGCAGCTCAGTGAAAAACACGAAGATGTGGAAATTAGTCGAGTTGTTGTAATTCATCATAAGTAGGCTATATAGCATAATCTATATTGCTCCAGCCTCCAATATGTCCTTGTATTGTTATGCCAAATGACACCAAACATCAGATATATTTAAACTTCCAACACACTTCACACTACACAGTGAACACATCTGGGAGTACAGTAATCTGCAATATATTGCTGAATTTAACTCTGTGCCCATATCTCATAAATACAGATTGTCTAAGAGAGAACAGACATCATCACTTTGAAAACATACTTAATATATATATTTTTATCATACCTGTGTTGAGATTGAGAATGACTGTAAATGAATGTGCAAGGAATATTTAATGATCTTAAATACGACAAAGAAGCTCCACCTATTTAGAGGTCATATGGTCTCTTGGATGCAAAATTAATTCTGTAAAATCATGTGGGCTGGTAGCAGAGAAAAAAGTGGTTCTATATCTCTGCATTGGGGCTGCTCAGCACAAAAAAAGTGCTGATTGACATTTGAGATGATGTGATACAGTGCACAAAGCAACTTAGAACTCCCCTTCATTTTTACACATTTTGTGATGCAATTCCAAATCCTTCACATTCATCAGTATACATTAAAGAATTTAGCAAATGTATCAAATAGAAAAACTGAAATATCACACAGAGATAAGCATTCAGAATTCTCTCAGTATTTAACCAAGGACCACTGTCCCATCTCCCACTGCTAATAACCCATTCAGCCACTGTCATTAGATTCCTGAATATCATTTGCATTAGTTAGGAGGACTGTTGTAAGCTATCTTCTGAGTTTCAAAATGTGTACATTGAAATGCAAGGAGGCAACAGAGGTGCTGTATGTGCATTTCTGGGGTGAGAATGGTAAAGTAGGACCTCCCACAAAGAGTCACAGGTCTTAAAAGTATCGAAAATCTCTCACAAAGGCATGCCACAAAGATTACAAAATGACAATACGTTTGTTTACCATATATTACATTTTGCTTAGTTGCTTATTTGAAGTTTGACATTTAATTTAAGATGCATGTCATTTAGATTAGGGCCCACAGAATGCTTGCACTCAACGCCTCAGAAGTTCTGTTTAAACTTAACTAGGCAGCTGTGACACTATTGTATTAGAAAGCACATCAGCATCTCAATTGGAAACAAAGACAGAGAGAGAGAGAGAAAGAGAGAGAAAGAGAGAGATGTGTGGTCAAGACAACAAGACATCTTCACTTCTTGTGTGGACCACAGATGTTTTTGTATGTATTTTCTCTTCTGTTTTTCCCTGATACCTTGTAGCATATAGAAATGTGTTCCCCTTTCACATCATTGTTAAGATTTGTACCTGTTCCTGTTCATTTGTTCCTGTGAGTCATGTGACTATGAAGAATTCTCTCTTCATAGTCTCTTCTGTTCTTCCCTGATACCTTGTAGCATATAGAAATGTGTTCCCCTTTCACATCATTGTTAAGATTTGTACCTGTTCCTGTTCATTTGTTCCTGTGAGTCATGTGACTATGAAGAATTCTCTCTTCATAGTCTCTTCTGTTCTTCCCTGATACCTTGTAGCATATAGAAATGTGTTCCCCTTTCACATCATTGTTAAGATTTGTACCTGTTCCTGTTCATTTGTTCCTGTGAGTCATGTGACTATGAAGAATTCACTGTGCTTCTCTGAAGACTCTAAAGTACCTAAGGTATCTTTTGTCCCCACAGAAAAAAATGCAGTTGTGACCTCTCACGTTGACCTGTATATTTACTGCTTCCTGTTCATTAACATCAACAAAGATGCAGGTTCTTGCACTGAATAGGTAACTGCTAACCCTTCATCACTGAAACTGATATTTATGAAGGGACACAGACCACAAAGCATAGTTACAGCACGTAGGCAGGAAACACTAGGAGAGCTTCTATGAGACTTAACAAGGGAAACCACAAGATATTCTAGAACTAAACTGATGTGTTCAATCACACATAAATACCGGTGCACATTTGAACTCACTTGCAGTGTATTCTGTGTGAGCATCCTCAAGGCTACATGAAAACTATGTCATTCACTCAACATGGACCCTGCATACATGCTTCTGTTTCTCCAGTACCATTTCAGACTAACAGAAGTTTTAATTTAGGTGCATTCTGAATGGTTTATGGCATAAGGAGTATAAACACTAAAACCACACACTAGGCCAGTTAACTAGTTCTCATGGGCACATGTTAGGGCTGGTTCCTTGCATAGGCCACCTTGGCTAATTGCCTTGGGCGACAAATTTCATGGGGTACCGCAATGTATTTAGTTTTTCACTTCTATTTTTTTCTTCTTTTTTCACTTCTATTTTTTAGAAAAGGGGGCAAACCACCAGTCTGGCCACGGGCAGCAAAAGACCCGGCTCTGGCACATACACTCATAACAGCATGTCCAGAATAGAAAGCCTTGGATTATGTAAATGGCTGTAGAAGAACACATGGGCAGAGATGCTGCCCATGTGATAAAATAATGAAGCAACACGTATTCATAACTATATTGTTCACATTTGTTGTTCAAATTCTTCACTGTGCTTCTCTGAAGACTCTAAAGTACCTAAGGTATCTTTTGTCCCCACAGAAAAAAATGCAGTTGTGACCTCTCACGTTGACCTGTATATTTACTGCTTCCTGTTCATTAACATCAACAAAGATGCAGGTTCTTGCACTGAATAGGTAACTGCTAACCCTTCATCACTGAAACTGATATTTATGAAGGGACACAGACCACAAAGCATAGTTACAGCACGTAGGCAGGAAACACTAGGAGAGCTTCTATGAGACTTAACAAGGGAAACCACAAGATATTCTAGAACTAAACTGATGTGTTCAATCACACATAAATACCGGTGCACATTTGAACTCACTTGCAGTGTATTCTGTGTGAGCATCCTCAAGGCTACATGAAAACTATGTCATTCACTCAACATGGACCCTGCATACATGCTTCTGTTTCTCCAGTACCATTTCAGACTAACAGAAGTTTTAATTTAGGTGCATTCTGAATGGTTTATGGCATAAGGAGTATAAACACTAAAACCACACACTAGGCCAGTTAACTAGTTCTCATGGGCACATGTTAGGGCTGGTTCCTTGCATAGGCCACCTTGGCTAATTGCCTTGGGCACCAAATTTCATGGGGTACCGCAATGTATTTAGTTTTTCACTTCTATTTTTTTCTTCTTTTTTCACTTCTATTTTTTAGAAAAGGGGGCAAACCACCAGTCTGGCCATGGGCAGCAAAAGACCCGGCTCTGGCACATACACTCATAACAGCATGTCCAGAATAGAAAGCCTTGGATTATGTAAATGGCTGTAGAAGAACACATGGGCAGAGATGCTGCCCATGTGATAAAATAATGAAGCAACACGTATTCATAACTATATTGTTCACATTTGTTGTTCAAATTTTGCACTGTGCTTCTTACAGCCAGGGTAGGCAGAATGAACAGATATCACCTTTGTTTTGTCCCAGTTAACCCATAACAGGTCATAGCCTATTTTCTGTTTCACTTTGGAAATGAGTCAACTATGTCAAACATTTTTTTTGTTTTTCATAAGATACCCAAACAGAAGATAAACTCTTAGGTTAGATAAGCATGCTGTCAGGTCTACATTTGATCTGGCCACAACCACGCCCCCTCACTCTGCCTCACGAACTCACAGCTCGTCTCCTTGTTCACCACCACTTCCTAGTTTGCATGCACCTTCCCCGATGTATTAATTGGTTTCACCTGGGCTCCACGCTATTTAAATGACTCTCCCTGATTCCCTGATGTCTGGCCTCGTCAATCATCCCTAGGATACGTTTCGAGTCAGCCGTCTTGTTCCTTCGTCTCCAGAGATTCTCCCTAGTATCTAGCCCCCGTGTTCCTTTTTCCTTCATGTTCGGTATTGTCAAATCCTTTGTTCAGTTCATGTGCTGTGTTTGGACTCGGAATACCTCTGTTACCTGTTCTAGTTTTGTTCTTCGATAAACTTCTGAGCGTTAGTTATTTTTCCCTTATCCTCCGCTATTCGTAGTGGACGTGACTTTCATTGGTTTTGTGTTTGAAAATAAATCCCCTTTTGTTCTAAACCTTAAGTTGTGCCTAGTCTGTGCCTGACACATGCATACTGTGAAAGAAGGACGCTTGGAGTGTGATTGATCTTGTAGGACAGAAATATGGATTTTTTCTTTTGTAGAGAACTTTGAACACGACTGTTTGTGTAATTACTTAATTTACACACCCTTATAAAATGGGTTATTTTGTGTCAGTTTTTTTCTGGACATATAAAGTTGGTTGTGGACCATCTCAGGTTTTGTTCAAATGTTATCTATATTGTGGAGGGTTTCCAAAAATAAAGTCTGTAAAATATTTAAGTTCTGTTCAAAACCTATGCCATGCCTTAAAGGTGCCCTGCCACACAAATCCGTTTTTGAAATATGATAGATCTGTGAGTTTGTGTTATGTGGTGCATGTAAAAAATGTATACAATTTTCAATGTCTGCAATAGCCAATGAAATGAAAAAGAACAGAGAAATCAGGCCAATTTGAAAAGTTGGTCAGTTTTATGTAGCTTTGGCCATCTTAACCCTATGGTCACATGTACCAGCGTTTAGGAGATTTCAGCAGGCAACACTTGTGGCCAAGGAGGTGTTGCTAGCTCATACACAAACAGTGATTTGTTGTTAGTTGGTTACTAACTTGCTAACGCAATGAACTTACTGGTAGATACATAGCATATCACCACAGATGTATTTTGTGGTTACAAAACCTATGTTTCCAGATTTAAAAGTCAACATTTCTCATCTAGTTTTACAAAATACCAAATTGTGAATCCCAAACTTTTCAGTTTAAAACAGAAATAGTGATTGTTGCGTTAGCTTCGGGATTTTTCATTTTTGATCAAAGTTGAGTTTCAAAGCACCTCGTCACACATGCCTTCACTTGGATTGGCTATTATGAAAAACCGCCTGGATTTGTTGCCCAATATTTGCATAAAATAGACAGCTTTTCTATTTTTTCCTCGCCCACCTGGGGACATGAGGCCAAATTGCTTTCCACTTGCCGCCTGTTGCCAGCTGTCATTGAAAATGAATGGTAGCTCGTCACCTTGCACCTGTGTTCTTGTCACCAAGGGGACCAAGAGGTTAGAGTCATTGGCTAATAGACCCAAATTATTGCCCAATATTGCCCAACTATACCAGATCACCAAAAAACATGATCCAAGATAACAGGAAGAAGAGCAACATTCTAGTTTTTAGTTTTATGCCTGAATAACAGGAGCTTAGGAGGACAAGTGGTTGCAGTTATATTGCGATAACAAAGCAATTTTTGGTTGTGTTGGCTAGTGTGAAACCCTGCACATTACAAGCTTATCACTGCAAAGTGTCTATTTACAATCTCTTATTTACAAACTGGTAGTCGTGCACATCATAGGCTATTTCTTCCTCAGCTTCTTTTGAAATGTAGTATTCCAAAAATGTTTGTTCTTCTTCCATTAGTTTGTGCTTCTTCTGACATTAGCTAACTAAATATATTCACTCAATGTGCCATCAGAACATGCAACGCTGACAAGGAGTGAATCAGAGCATAGCTCATTAGCATAGGTGAAAAACAAGACACTTTACTCGAGGGCTGTTTCAATAGTTTACATAGGGCCCTTCTAAGGTCTCCTTGGACTGTTTTTAGCTCAGCTAAAGTTACATACCATATTCAGAGACCTCTGTGACGCCCCTAGGGGGCGTTGTTTCCTCCCTATAGTTGGTTTTGGTCTCTTGTCTGCGTGTTCACAGGTGTGCTGTGGTTGTGGTGAGTCAGCTGATTAGTGGAGATGGTGTACAGGTCCTCCTGACCCTTTATAATCTGTCTGTTTTCCATTAGCAGATAGAGAGAGCACAGCAAGTACGAGGCTTTGTTCCTCTTTATTCCTGGGTTGTTTGCCTCTTGTAGGCCTCAAAAGTCAGTGGCTGCTTTGCACACCTCGTTTCTACTGTTCCTTGTGTTTCACTGTTGGTCCACTTGTCTTGCTTAATAAATCTGAACGCTTTTGAAACTACTCCATGCCTCCTCCATGTTATTCTCCTTGTGAGTGTGACGACCTCAGAGAACAATTTAAAATACCCTGATAGATGTTTGGCAGAGCACCTTCATTGTTTTTCCACCCCTTGATATTACTTAACTTTGACAGTCTGAAAAGCATATTATCTGGGAAGTAATGTTGAGTAAAGTAAAGTGACCACAAAGTGAGCATGTAGTGCTTGTTATATACAGATAATTAGAGTTCCCAAGCTCTATAACAACCATTTTCCTGCAATACACTGAATGCAGTATTGAATAAGTTCAGTACTTTTCCTTGAATAACTTCTTGAAATGGTTCTTTGCTTCACATCTTGACAGCTTCACATCTCGATGCTTTCACTTTTGCAACAAAACAACTTTTTTACTCACACTTTGACCACTTCCTCCCTTGCTGGTATCATCCAGACTTTCATAACATTTTGCACACACTCCTTGCAGAGTCCTTAACCCTGTGGTCTAAGCTGGCAACATAGGTGCTGAAATGAAAATGTCCACCCAGCACGGTTAGCATGTACAAGTACATTACACAAAGTACTAATCGATAAGGCCATAGGATAGACTCCTAAAGTATGCTGGTTTGAATCCCAACTGGCCATTTTATGTTATGTTGCATGATGTGTCCTTGGGCTGAATGGTCTCAGTCCACCCAGCTGTAATTCAATGTATTTAGTTTTTCACTTCTATTTTTTTCTTCTTTTTTCACTTCTATTTTTTAGAAAAGGGGGCAAACCACCAGTCTGGCCATGGGCAGCAAAAGACCCGGCTCTGGCACATACACTCATAACAGCATGTCCAGAATAGAAAGCCTTGGATTATGTAAATGGCTGTAGAAGAACACATGGGCAGAGATGCTGCCCATGTGATAAAATAATGAAGCAACACGTATTCATAACTATATTGTTCACATTTGTTGTTCAAATTTTGCACTGTGCTTCTTACAGCCAGGGTAGGCAGAATGAACAGATATCACCTTTGTTTTGTCCCAGTTAACCCATAACAGGTCATAGCCTATTTTCTGTTTCACTTTGGAAATGAGTCAACTATGTCAAAAATTTTTTTTGTTTTTCATAAGATACCCAAACAGAAGATAAACTCTTAGGTTAGATAAGCATGCTGTCAGGTCTACATTTGATCTGGCCACAACCACGCCCCCTCACTCTGCCTCACAAACTCACAGCTCATCTCCTTGTTCACCACCACTTCCTAGTTTGCATGCACCTTCCCCGATGTATTAATTGGTTTCACCTGGGCTCCACGCTATTTAAATGACTCTCCCTGATTCCCTGATGTCTGGCCTCGTCAATCATCCCTAGGATACGTTTCGAGTCAGCCGTCTTGTTCCTTCGTCTCCAGAGATTCTCCCTAGTATCTAGCCCCCGTGTTCCTTTTTCCTTCATGTTCGGTATTGTCAAATCCTTTGTTCAGTTCATGTGCTGTGTTTGGACTCGGAATACCTCTGTTACCTGTTCTAGTTTTGTTCTTCGATAAACTTCTGAGCGTTAGTTATTTTTCCCTTATCCTCCGCTATTCGTAGTGGACGTGACTTTCATTGGTTTTGTGTTTGAAAATAAATCCCCTTTTGTTCTAAACCTTAAGTTGTGCCTAGTCTGTGCCTGACACATGCATACTGTGAAAGAAGGACGCTTGGAGTGTGATTGATCTTGTAGGACAGAAATATGGATTTTTTCTTTTGTAGAGAACTTTGAACACAACTGTTTGTGTAATTACTTAATTTACACACCCTTATAAAATGGGTTATTTTGTGTCAGTTTTTTTCTGGACATATAAAGTTGGTTGTGGACCATCTCAGGTTTTGTTCAAATGTTATCTATATTGTGGAGGGTTTCCAAAAATAAAGTCTGTAAAATATTTAAGTTCTGTTCAAAACCTATGCCATGCCTTAAAGGTGCCCTGCCACACAAATCCGTTTTTGAAATATGATAGATCTGTGAGTTTGTGTTATGTGGTGCATGTAAAAAATGTATACAATTTTCAATGTCTGCAATAGCCAATGAAATGAAAAAGAACAGAGAAATCAGGCCAATTTGAAAAGTTGGTCAGTTTTATGTAGCTTTGGCCATCTTAACCCTATGGTCACATGTACCAGCGTTTAGGAGATTTCAGCAGGCAACACTTGTGGCCAAGGAGGTGTTGCTAGCTCATACACAAACAGTGATTTGTTGTTAGTTGGTTACTAACTTGCTAACGCAATGAACTTACTGGTAGATACATAGCATATCACCACAGATGTATTTTGTGGTTACAAAACCTATGTTTCCAGATTTAAAAGTCAACATTTCTCATCTAGTTTTACAAAATACCAAATTGTGAATCCCAAACTTTTCAGTTTAAAACAGAAATAGTGATTGTTGCGTTAGCTTCGGGATTTTTCATTTTTGATCAAAGTTGAGTTTCAAAGCACCTCGTCACACATGCCTTCACTTGGATTGGCTATTATAAAAAATGGTCTGGATTTGTTGCCCAATATTTGCATAAAATAGGCAGCTTTTCTATTTTTTCCCCACCCACCTGGCGACGTGAGGCCAAATCGCCTCCACTTGCTTCCTCGTTGCCGGCTGTCATTGAAAATGAATGGTAGCTCGTCACCTTGCACCTGTGTTCTTGTCACCAAGGGGACCAAGAGGTTAGAGTCATTGGCTAATAGACCCAAATTATTGCCCAATATTGCCCAACTATACCAGATCACCAAAAAACATGATCCAAGATAACAGGAAGAAGAGCAACATTCTAGTTTTTAGTTTTATGCCTGAATAACAGGAGCTTAGGAGGACAAGTGGTTGCAGTTATATTGCGATAACAAAGCAATTTTTGGTTGTGTTGGCTAGTGTGAAACCCTGCACATTACAAGCTTATCACTGCAAAGTGTCTATTTACAATCTCTTATTTACAAACTGGTAGTCGTGCACATCATAGGCTATTTCTTCCTCAGCTTCTTTTGAAATGTAGTATTCCAAAAATGTTTGTTCTTCTTCCATTAGTTTGTGCTTCTTCTGACATTAGCTAACTAAATATATTCACTCAATGTGCCATCAGAACATGCAACGCTGACAAGGAGTGAATCAGAGCATAGCTCATTAGCATAGGTGAAAAACAAGACACTTTACTCGAGGGCTGTTTCAATAGTTTACATAGGGCCCTTCTAAGGTCTCCTTGGACTGTTTTTAGCTCAGCTAAAGTTACATACCATATTCAGAGACCTCTGTGACGCCCCTAGGGGGCGTTGTTTCCTCCCTATAGTTGGTTTTGGTCTCTTGTCTGCGTGTTCACAGGTGTGCTGTGGTTGTGGTGAGTCAGCTGATTAGTGGAGATGGTGTACAGGTCCTCCTGACCCTTTATAATCTGTCTGTTTTCCATTAGCAGATAGAGAGAGCACAGCAAGTACGAGGCTTTGTTCCTCTTTATTCCTGGGTTGTTTGCCTCTTGTAGGCCTCAAAAGTCAGTGGCTGCTTTGCACACCTCGTTTCTACTGTTCCTTGTGTTTCACTGTTGGTCCACTTGTCTTGCTTAATAAATCTGAACGCTTTTGAAACTACTCCATGCCTCCTCCATGTTATTCTCCTTGTGAGTGTGACGACCTCAGAGAACAATTTAAAATACTCTGATAGATGTTTGGCAGAGCACCTTCATTGTTTTTCCACCCCTTGATATTACTTAACTTTGACAGTCTGAAAAGCATATTATCTGGGAAGTAATGTTGAGTAAAGTAAAGTGACCACAAAGTGAGCATGTAGTGCTTGTTATATACAGATAATTAGAGTTCCCAAGCTCTATAACAACCATTTTCCTGCAATACACTGAATGCAGTATTGAATAAGTACTTTTCCTTGAATAACTTCTTGAAATGGTTCTTTGCTTCACATCTTGACAGCTTCACATCTCGATGCTTTCACTTTTGCAACAAAACAACTTTTTTACTCACACTTTGACCACTTCCTCCCTTGCTGGTATCATCCAGACTTTCATAACATTTTGCACACACTCCTTGCAGAGTCCTTAACCCTGTGATCTAAGCTGGCAACATAGGTGCTGAAATGAAAATGTCCACCCAGCACGGTTAGCATGTACAAGTACATTACACAAAGTACTAATCGATAAGGCCATAGGATAGACTCCTAAAGTATGCTGGTTTAAATCCCAACTGGCCATTTTATGTTATGTTGCATGATGTGTCCTTGGGCTGAATGGTCTCAGTCCACCCAGCTGTAATTCAGAGGTTATTCTGCCGTCTGTTCCATCCAAGGGGAGATACATAAGACTCTCATCCACATCACTGGACAATAGCACCACATAAGCCTGAGTAGTCTTTGTGGCTCTGAAAAGGTTAACATAACTTTGAGAACCATCCTCATCCATGTGGCTTCACCTGGGTTTAAGCCTCACTGTCTGGTAGGAGGGCCCAAAGTGAATTCAGCTGTCAGGAATTCAGTCAGATGTGGCCACTCTGTACAGGAAAAGGAAACTTTTCTTAAAGAAAAAAAAAACTTGTATGCTTCATACTCCAAACTGTAAAAAGTAGAGTTGTCCAAGCATCAGGTCCAATCCATCAGGTCTGGGTTAAAATCCAATCAGCAGTCCTAATCTATCAGTTCCACCTCCTGCAATTCTTCACTGAAGGAAAAAGGCCAAGTAGGACTTTTTAAAGAATACAAATGCCAATTATAGCAGACAGATAAGTCCTAAAACAGGAGACAAAGATTATTTTTCAGACAAGCAATCCATTAGTCAGAAAAATAGCCAGGAATATAGTACCATGTAGCTTGAAACCATCATGATGTTGCTTTTAGAGGGCAGTGTACGGTTTTTACAGAACTCAATTTATTTAATTAGTAGCATATGTGACCATTTAAGAATAATTTAGCAGAGAGATAAGAATATAAAGTTAAGGATACTTGGAGTCAAGTCATAGCCAATACTGAAAAATATGTCAGTGGGAAGCTAGAGGGAAATTCATTCTGCACTGGTATTACAGGACACTAGCCTGGTGGATCAGACTCTTTGCAGTGGATGGGCAATTTGTTTGAACTTTAAACCTATTCTGGTCTGCTGATTTTTTTGGAGGAAACCAAAGTCGTTGGAGAGTGGAGAGAGTGAAGAAATGCTCAGCAGAGTTTTTTTCACTGAACCGATGGTTGTCAGGATGGTGTGCCGATAACAATGTGGGCTTCATCAATAACTTCAGCTCCTTCTGGGGAAAGCCTGGACTTCTGAATCGAGATGGTATCCATCCGTCTCGGATGGGTGCTTTCTAGGAACATTGACCGTCACTTAAACTCGGCTTGTTCCTGACGAACCAGAGTTTGGTCCAGGTAGCAGAATTACTGTCCTACACAGTTCTCTGCCGCCCCGCCGTCACCCTAGCAGCAGACAGACAGTGAGAGTGTCCACAACGAAAACGTTTTCAAAACAACCCGGTAGAGGTATAAATTATACCAACCTCACAAAAATAAAACCAGAAACAAAAAAAGAATATAGCCAGAAATCACAACTGAAATTTGGCTTATTAAATATTTGTTCGCTCTCCTCAAAGACGACTTTAATAAATGAACTTATTTCTGATAATCAAATTGACATACTCTGTCTTACAGAAACCTGGCTAAAACCTGATGAATACCTTCCACTAATTGAAGCTACCCCCCCTAGTCATCTAAATTATCACATACCACGTCGTTATGGCCGTGGTGGTGGAGTAGCCACAATTCACAATTCAAATCTCATTATGGCCCCTAAGCTTGATTATATTTTTAAATCTTTTGAAGTTCTTGTCCTTAACTTGATTCATCCTGATGGGAATGGTGCTAAACCCTTAACAATTGTAACATTATATAGACCTCCAGGCCCCTACACTGAATTCTTATCCGTATTCTCTGACTTCCTGTCCTCTCTAGTCATTAAAACAGAAAACATAATCATATTAGGTGATTTTAATATCCACATCGATGTTGCAAACGATAGCCTGGCAATTAGTTTCCAATCTCTGCTTGATCACATTGGCTTCTGCCAAAATGTAAACACAACTACACATCAAGGTAACCACACCCTTGATCTTGTTCTGACACATGGAGTACAAATAGAACAACTTACAACCCTACCTCAACACTCTACACTAACTGTCCACTACTTATTAACTTTAAAAATCACATTAGACTATGTAGCACCTAACTCAGTCTACTACTACACTAGAAACATAACTCCAGTAACTACAGATGACTTCATAGCAAAAATTCCATCTCTCCTTGAGCCTCTGCTGAGCCAATATAGCCCTGTATTAGAAGGCTCTATGCCAAGCCCAACCCAAGTTGATCAATTAACTGACAGTGTTGTAAATGTACTATACTCCACATTCAACACAATTGCACCACTCAAAAAGAAAACTAGGAAACAAGAAAAAATTGCCCCATGGTATACCACACAGGCTCGCTTACTGAAACAAGCTGCTCATAGACTTGAAAGGAAATGGTATGCCACTAAACTTGAAGTGTTCCGCCTTGCTTGGAAAGATAGCTTAAAAGAGTACAAGACAGCACTTAACAATGCCAAATCAGCATATTATTCCTCACTTATACACAATAATAAAGATAATCCAAAATTCCTTTTTAACACTATATCCCGTTTAACAAAAAGCAGGATTGAGGTGTCCCATTCCATTCCAATAAGTCTAAGCAGCAAGGACTTCATGGACTATTTTAATGACAAAATTGAATCTATTAGACTTAAAATAAACAACTCCCTTGTAACCTCAAATCCAGTTGAACCACATGTAATGGTTACATCTAGCTCTAGTCAACCTGTAGCATACTTTGATTCATTCACACCCACCAATATATCAGAAATTACGTCTTTGATCTCTTCAGCTAAAGCCTCAACATGCTTATTGGACCCTATCCCAACTGTTCTTCTTAAGGCAGCTCTCCCTCTATTGGCTGAGATGATTCTTAAAATTATAAATGACTCACTCATAGCTGGGCATGTCCCAAAATCTTTCAAGACATCTCTTATTAAACCATCAATTAAAAAACCAAACCTTGATCCTGATGTCCTTGCTAATTACAGACCCATATCTAACCTCCCATTTGTTTCAAAAATACTTGAGAAAATAGTGTCTAAGCAAATCTGTGTTAAATGACAATAATATCCAGGAAACCTTCCAGTCAGGCTTTAGAACTAATCATAGCACAGAATCAGCCCTAGTTAAAGTCTTCAATGACCTCCTTATCGCATCTGATAATGGATATATATATATAATATTAATCCTACTGGATCTTAGTGCTGCCTTTGACACTATTGACCATGGTATCCTACTACACAGACTTGAACACATGATAGGCATCAAAAACACTGCATTAGCCTGGTTCAAATCATACCTCTCGGGTCGCTACCAGTTTGTACACGCTCATAATGAGTCATCAACCCATACCAAAGTAAAGTTTGGTGTACCCCAAGGCTGAGTGCTAGGTCCCCTGCTGTTCTCCCTGTGCATGTTACCTTTAGGATCTGTTATAAGGAAACATGGTATTACTTTCCACTCCTATGCTGATGATACCCAGCTTTACCTTTCTATGAAGCCTAATGACTATATGCCAATGACTAAACTTGATGCATGTCTCCTAGACATCAAAACCTGGATGACTAATAATTTCCTTTGTTTAAATTCTGATAAAACTGAAGTTATGATGATTGGCCCTAAACAGCTGACCAACACTCTACCCCATCACTAAAACTTACTCAGTGGCCTGTCACTGTCATGTAATGCAAAAGTTAGACCTCGGGGTAATTATTGACCAGGACCTCTCTCTAAATAGTCATGTAAAACACATTTCAAAAACATCTTTTTTCCACCTACGAAATATTGCTAAGGTTTGAAAGTTCCTATCCTTTGAGGATGCTGAAAAAATAATACACGCATTTATTACTTCCAGGCTCGATTATTGCAATGCTCTGTTCTCTGGGTGTAGCAATACTTGCATCAAAAACCTACAACTAATACAAAATGCTGCGGCCCGAACACTCACCAGGACTAAAAAATATGAACATATCTCTCCTATTCTTGCTTCCCTATATTGGCTCCCTGTTAAAAGTCGAATTGATTTTAAAATACTCCTCCTAACCTACATAGCCCTCAAGGGCAATGCACCAACATATAATAAAGACTTACTTGTCCCTTACCACCCTCCTAGAACCCTAAGATCCCAAAATGCTGGTCTCCTTGTAATCCCAAGAATATCAAAATCTACGATAGGAGGAAGAGCCTTCTGTTACTGTGCACCCCTCCTGTGGAATGGTCTCCCCCCCCCACATTCGACAAGCGGACACTCTCAATACCTTTAAGTCTAGACTTAAAACCTTCCTCTTTACTGTTTCCCATAGTTAGGAATGGTGCATGGCAAATCATCACTTCTCATGGGTCTGCCTCTGCTGTTGCCCCCACTAAATTGTATCAGTCTTGCTTGACGAAAAGAGACGATTGCTAACACTCTATAGTTTTTTCCAGTGGAAAACAGGAATTCACAATTAGCGCAGCCAGAAAATGTAGGCCACGCCGTGGATTGTGTGTTGTTATCACCACAGGAGGGGAGGGGGGGTGTTTTTATTGCGACGTGAGAGGGGACTGGATCATGGGCTGACTGCAGATTGCAGCGGAGGAGAGAGAAAGAGAGAGAAAGAGAGCGAGGAGAGACAGAGGGGGAGAGAATGAATTGATCATTAATCATTAATCAATTCATTCATTCATTCAGCCTCATGAAGGTGCCAGTGGTTAGCTGGATTCTCGGGAGTTGATCTATACTCATGCCTGCTAGTTTAATTTAAGGTGGACTGACTCAACCATATAGACCTATTGATTTATGTTCTTGTTGTTTTATTGTAGGCTGGGTATACAGTGAGATGTGTACAGTATGTGACATCAGTACTAGTTTGTATTCAGAAGAAGCACCTTATCTAATCAGTGCACTTCAAAGAACATTCCATGATCTCAACTGGGCCTCTTAAAGCTGGTATAGCTCTTTTGCACTTAGGCAAACACACTTGAGATTTACATGTATCTTTTTTTAACCGGGAACACTGATTCAGGGAACATACAGTTTCTTCAGAGAATATGGGTGGACAAGTTGCTACTGTTTTTGGTTTACATTTATCCTGCCCCCTAAACAAGTAAGCACATGCATGAAACGTAACCAGTGAGGACATATAATATAAACACAAAATGTGAAAGATAACTTAAAAGCTACAGAAGTACGTGACATGCTGATCCAGTCTGAAAGTTGTCTACACTGGTAGCTCATGATGTGGTCACCCTCTGCTCTCTGCTCATGGGTTCCAAACAAACACAGAGCTGTGGTTATGTTTCATGCTTTGGGGGACGGGACCGGTATGTGCTCTGTGTTTGTGTGTATGTGTGTTTGTATATGTGTTTAGGTGAGTGTGTGATGATCTTGCTCTCAATGTGTTATTGACCAGCTGTGGAACAGGGCTCGCTGCACGAGAGGTAATCAGTTTGAGGTCACATACACCCTTTCAGGTCACTGACATGGAGAGAAGCAGAGATGGACAGGGGTGCTGGCCTAAATTAATATGGAGAGCTGGCTTGACTGACAGCAGATGGGCCTGGCATGGATGCAGGCCAGACAGGATTGAGCACCAAGTATTTGGTCATACTGAACCTGCACTACCATGCATCATACCTTAGTTATGCTGCTATAGCCTAGTGCCGCCACACAACCTTCATGTGTCATGCCGTACAACTCTCTCTCTCTCTCTCTCTCTCTCTTTCAGCTCTCTCTCAATATATATATCTTTTTGAGGTTCCTCTGTTACTCTTTAAAGGTCTCTGATCTCTTCACTTACTTGACTACAGAGCGGACCAGCTTGTACACCTCCTCTAGGGGAGGTGTGGTCCTCTGAGGGCGATGGAACTCCAGGGCCTGACAGGCTGCTACCAGCTCAATGGCCAACACTGAGACAGAATAGTAGCAACACAGTTAGTCGCTCTACACAGGTTATAGTGGTGATAATTAGCTTGGCTATGCCTTCCTAGCAGCTCACTGAGGGAGGGGTTGCACAATCTCTCAATGCGGCGCTCACTGATGCTGGCTAACTCATGCACACCTATAGCCAGATAATCCAGGGCCTGTGTGTGTGTGTGTGTGTGTGTCAACAACAAAGGTATTTTTAAAAATTCTGATATTATCATGTTCAGTTAAATAAAACCTTTGTCTGAAATGTTGTAAGTTTAGATTTCATGTTTGTTCACCTTTGCTGGATATTCCCCATGGAAGTTCCCTCCAGAGATAGTTATTCCTCTCTCAGCAAACACCAGCTGTAAGAGGTGATCAATTATATTATTCAGTATAGGCAAAAACATGAACACTCAAACATGAACAGTCCTGCCTGTAGGAAATTAAGTCAGACTTTAATATTTTCTTTATATGTTAGGTGTACAGAGAGCTTGACATTTACGAGTCAAATTTCTTGTACATGTAAATATACTTGGCCAATAAAGCTGATTCTGATTCTGAATCTGATTCTACCAGTGAGTCAGTGAACTTGTGAGGGTGGATGCCTTGTTTGATTATGTGTAGATGTAGTCTAAGATGGGCGTGGGTTTAGCATTGAAAAAAGCATTTTCCAGCAACCAAAGTTTCACTCTCACTCTGGTATGTCATATAGGTACAAATCCTCTTTACATAGGCTACTACTTTAGAATCAACTACATCTAATACAATAGAATCAAACCAGTCAGACCTTAAAGACATGCTTGAAGCACACACACACACACACACACACATACACAAAAACAGACAAAAACAAAGAAGATAGTACTTTTCAACAACCAAAGTTTCACTCTCACTCTTGTATGTCACATACAGTATGTAGATACAAATCACCTTTACATGATCTACTACAATAGAAACAAACCACAGTCAGACCATAAAGACATGTTTGAAGCAGAGGGTTTCAGTGGAACCCCCGGAAATAAATCTGATCCTACACAGTTCCAACAGTTATTGTACCTCTGTCCTCCTAAGCTGTGTCAGGCAGACCAGTGCACACCCGAACACAGACATTATGAGACTCCCATGATAATAAACACGTTTTCTGTTAAATCTTAGAAAAGACGTTTTCACTGAGTCACCAGTCAATGCTTTATGAGCGTTTCCATATCAGTTACCAGTTACCAGTTCAGTTGTATAATCTTGATTTTGACATGTTTTTTTTCAGATTTTTTTGTACATTTCTTCATGCTGGTAGACTACATGTCTGCAATGTTTTATAAATGTTAGTGGTCTGCATGCAAGATGACTTGAAAACAGAAAGAGCAAAAAACAAAAAAAAAACAGTTTGGGTTTGTTTCAAGACATCAATACTGGGACAGACTATAATTCCATTGTGATCTTAAACATCTACATGTGGTACTACCCCAGTGTGCAAACCTTAAGGAAAAAATTGTCCTTGCCTGATGAGAGGGGATGAGTATATAAACAGTGGTTCTCATGAAAAACTGAAGTTTGGAGAGCCATATCTCAGAAATGAGACAAGGTATCAAGCTGAAATGTTTTGTTTGATTCTAATAAGGCATGAAGGAATATTTGGACAAAAAATCTGTTTCAGGAGATATGGAATATTGATAACCTTTTGCAACATTAGGCCATAAACAATATTCAGAATAATATTTATCACAAATAAAACCATGTACAGAAACAAGCTAAGAAATCCCTCAACTTTTCAACAAGCTGGGTGTATTTTGTTTATTAGTGCTGTGTATGGTGTGTGGCTGATGCAAGGGTTGAGATTACACAAAGGACTGCTGGACTCTTTCACTTTCGTTATGAAGACATAAGAACACCTCATTCCCATTAGATGTGTGGTGTGTGCATGGTAATGATGTTGTTTTGCAACTTCAGTTGCGCTGCAACCACAAGCCAGTGAGAAGGTAGAAGCCACATCCATGCTTTTGCTCTGCCACCATGAGATACAGTGTTGTGCAACTCGTTCCTTTTTCTATGAACAGAACTTAACACATTTATATCGGTGAGCTGGATTTAACATCAAACTAAAGAACTTTAACTACCGATTCTTCAGATTGCTGTGAGATTCAGAATTTAGGTCCACATAAAATCTTGGTATAGGGTTACTGTCTTAGTTGTGATGAATGAAACAGGTACATCATACATACATTATATGAACTACCGCCTTTTGGTACATATTATGACAGACTAGAAGGGGAGCAGCTCTGGGGACACACAGCTACTACATGCCTTGGGCCCACTGGGGCTATATGCCTTTCAAGTTTCAAAGGCCCTGGCGTTTCAGTGTCCCAGGAACCGCTGACAGAAATTTGCTCAAAAGAGAAATTACCAGTTTTACATTTTTTTTGTCTGTGGTAGGTGGTGCTACACCACACATGGGTGTATGAGGGCTCATTTGATGCGGCTCCTTAAGACCTAAGCACCACTCACATTTTGTTGGTTAAGGTGCTACAGTTTTCGAGTAACAAAAACTTTGTCAGAGCAACTTGTGTTCCAGGAAGGCCAGCACAGGTGGGGAGCAGTATCTGGGGACAAAACTTTACAACACGCCATAGGCCTAATAGGGCTCCATGCCCACCGAGTTTCAACAGTCTCTGTGTTTCAGTGTTCCAGTAATCGCTGACGAAAAAAATGTTTATACAAAAAGAACTCTCAACATTTCAGAGCAGGGCAGCTGATTAAGAAGAGAGTTTATTTGAAAAGATATGCACTGAAATACAATTTTTTTCTGTTTCACTTTAATGTGAACTTATAATGGAAAGAACGGTTGCTCTAGGGGTGACTGGCCCTGAACTAACTGTTAGTTGAGAAATGTAAGTTGCTTTGGATAAAAGCGTCTGCTGAATGCATAATTGGAAAGCAGATGTAAATAATGACTGAGTCAGGAGAGCCAGCCAGCAGGCAGGTAGGCCATGACACTTCATTTAATCAGTAGCGGCACAAAAACACACTTATTCTGGTATGAAAAACGACTGTAATGCCTCTGGAACCACGCTAACAGATTGATGTACTTTCAGTATGTGTTGGCAATGATAGAGACAGTGTTTTTCAGTGCCACGTATTTTATGAAAATTGCTCTGAAATTGCATTAAGGCAGCACTAAGGAACAATAGTACATGGATGGCTATTTTTATATACTTGAATAACTCTGAGATCAGCTGGCAGATCTAATACCACAGTTAGCCTACAGTGCCACCCCATGTTCCTTTCCAGTACTGCTAGCAGTGAGTCCCATGGGAAAAAAATGGAAATGGGTCTAAACAGAACAAGTACTGAACAATGGGCACTACCATTCATGGTGCCACATTTAGAAGACACTGATTGTCAAATAGGATAGGAGTTACTCACACAATAAAACACATGTGATGAACATAATCTATCTATCTCTTTGTTTGTCTTTAAGCCCCGCCCCTTCTGCAAAGGATTGTGGTGTTCATCGAAGAACTCACTGCTGGAGTTCCATCTGCTCGTACTTCTTCATGTAAGGTTTCACTGCATCCCACACCTGGAAACATCAGTTTAAACACAGAGTTAGTCCCTAGTACTACTCAGAGGGCACTAAAGACCTCCACATACATACAGTACTTACTTGGCCTACAGTCATTTTAAATTGAAAACAATGAAACAATGAAAACTCGATAAACAATGGATTTTACAGTGTGGCACCAAATATAGAACTGAATTGTTATTTATGGGGTGGTGGCAGTTTGATGTTTTTGTATGAGGTTGTTCTGAAAAAAGTGGAATGTAAATGGACAGAATGCCTCAAGCATTTATGCTGTTTTTAGGTTAGCTTTTTAGACATTTCAATGTTTAAATGGCTCATTGCGGGGTGAATAAAGACTCTCTCGGCTGCCTCTGTTGCTTCTTCACGCAGTTACAAGACTTGTCAGCCAACAAAACTTTTTGAAAATAATCGTCGCTATTTCAAATTCTTTGGTTTAAAACAAATTCATGTGTGTCCATGTGTGAGAATTTACAGTGTTGTTTTTGCAGTGTTTTTCTCATAGATAAAAACGTGATGAGATGTTCTATACATAGGAAATATGGAGGCTCAACTGCAAAACTGCAAAACAAAAAGAGGCTAAATTTTTCCTCCAGCAGGAGCTTGTGTGCAGCTTCGATGTCGAGGCTCATAGGGCGATCCTTGTCCCAAGGCCTGATGGGAAAACAAATCATTTGGTTGTTCATTCAAGTTACAATTTCAAAGTTACTCTTTAAGGAGGCATCTTTTTGAGGTTCCTCTGTTACTCTTTAAAGGTCTCTGATCTCTTCACTTACTTGACTACAGAGCGGACCAGCTTGTAGACTTCCTCTAGGGGAGGTGTGGTCCTCTGAGGGCGATGGAACTCCAGGGCCTGACAGGCTGCTACCAGCTCAATGGCCAACACTGAGACAGAATAGTAGCAACACAGTTAGTCTCTCTACACAGGTTATAGTGGTGATAATTAGCTTGGCTATGCCTTCCTAGCACTTCCACTTGGTTACCATCTCCCTACAGTGCAAATCCTCTGGTAAATGCATTTAATTTAAAGTGGAAATAGGGGCACAGAATTATGCTGAGCACATTGTGTTTATTTTAGAGGAATCATTTAAAGTAAAAGGTCCACTATCACCATCTTTCTTTCTTTCTTTCTTTCACATTCTCTCTCTCTCTCTCTGTCTCTCCATTAGCAGGCAGGTCTTACCCTGCTCCACATGTTCCACCACTCTGAGGGCTTTGCGTGCGGCCCACCCCCCCATGGAGACGTGGTCCTCAGTGGCTGCACTGGTGGACAGAGAGTCCACAGAGGAGGGGTGACACAGACACTTATTCTGTGAAACTGAACACACACACACACACACATATATATATATATGTGTGTGTGTGTGTATATATGTATATATGTGTACATATATATATATATATATATATATATATATATATATATATATATATATATATACACATATATATTAGTAATATAATTTATACAACATGTGATTTTAAAGTGTTACACACTGTATGTAATACATAACATTATATATAACACTATATTGATATACAAAGCCTTTACACATCAGCAAAGCCTTTACACATCAGCAACCCTCTGATACACAGGCATGTACACACAAATCTGTACTGAAGTGGCTTGGATTTGATTCCTTGGTATATTCCACCTACACACACGCACACGCACACGCACACATACACACACACACAGTAACACACCTAGAGCTGCGGCAGTACAGTGTGCGATCATGAAGCCAGAGTTGAGGCCGCCCTCTTTGACCAGGAATGCAGGCAGCTCACTGAGGGAGGGGTTGCACAATCTCTCAATGCGGCGCTCACTGATGCTGGCTAACTCATGCACACCTATAGCCAGATAATCCAGGGCCTGTGTGTGTGTGTGTGTGTGTGTCAACAACAAAGGTATTTTAAAAATTCTGATATTATCATGTTCAGTTAAATAAAAACTGAAATGTTGTGAGTTTAGATTTCATGTTTGTTCACCTTTGCTGGATATTCCCCATGGAAGTTCCCTCCAGAGATAGTTATTCCTCTCTCAGCAAACACCAGCTGTAAGAGCCACAAGGTGATCAATTATATCATTCAGTATAGGCAAAAACATGAACACTCAAACATGAACAGTCCTGCCTGTAGGAAATTAAGTCAGACTTTAATATTTTCTTTATATGTTAGGTGTACAGAGAGCTTGACATCTACGAGTCAAATTTCTTGTATATGTAAATATACTTGGCCGTAGCCCTGTTGTTCAAGGTCACTCATTGCTGTCGGTAGGAAAAATAACGATAAAATTTGATACATAGACGGGGCGAATAGTGAATGGGGCAGAGAAACCTATTTCAGTTTCATTTTCCAACATGGCAGCTAACATTAACTGAATGGGGCATAGGAAAATAAAACTGAAAGTGACTTTCTATGCCCCATTCAGTTAGTGTTAGTTAGTAAGCTGCCAGTTTACTATTCGGTCTGCGTTGTATACAATTCTCATGTTCTTTTTCTTTCAAACATTTGACCTCATTGACCTCAGACAACAGACCTATGGAATTAATCACACTGGATTTCTCCTAATGTGGTTGATGAGTTCATGAGTTGGGTTACCGTGTTGTCTGTGGCACTGTTGAGCTCGGTGGTCAGGATCCTCTTCACAAATTCAATGGTGTCATTTGCAATCCCATGTACCTGTGACAGAGTTGACCGTAATATGCGTCTGTGTGTGTGTGTGTGTGTGTGTGTGTGTGTGTGTGTGTGTGTGTGTGTGTGTGTGAATTTATGTGTGTGAGTGTTTTAGTGGTAAAGTGTGTGCGCGTGCTGTGCAATCACATGTACCTGTGACAGAGATGGGAGTAGTATGAGTGTGTGTGTGTGTGTGTGTGTGTGTGTGTGTTTGCATCCACACCTGTGGGCAGCAGCGTAACGAGTATGCATCCTGAACACAGTCATATGTGCCCCCTGCAGGAGAAATATGGAATACATATAGACTAGACTCATAACCTATTATGTAAAGTATTTTATGTAGTTTTTGGTGTATTTTATATGTGCATTTTAACAGCTTACTGTGTATGCCTGAATTTGTGAAAAGGAGAGGTCATTCACCTGTGACCTCAGAGTGGTAAAGGGCAGAGGGCAGCACAGAGCGCATTCGGAAGGCCACCTCCATCTGACCAGGCTGAGGCTTTGCAGTGTGGATATCTGTAAGATTTTACATGCACATACACACACAGTCAGAAACAAATTCACACATACAGGCTCTCGAGCCAAATGTATAGGTATAAGCCACATCAATACAAAAAGCTGAAATAATTCAGCCGATATCCCTATGCTTGACACTGCAGAGTGCTGTCAGTAGGTATAAGAAGGACAGCATTTAGGACAACTATGACCGAATTTGCCAACTGGCAGCTAACGCTAACTGACAGAGACACAGGAAAACGAAACTCCCTTGCCCTCATCAGTTAGCATTGGCTGCTGTTTAGCTATTTGGTTTACGTTGTATCAAATTCTGTCGTTCTCATACCTTCTGACAGCACTCTGCAATGTAAAACAACAGAGCTACGGGTTGATTCACTCTGGAGTATAGAAACACACAGCTAAAAAGCACATACCTTTGTCAAATGCTTTGGGGGTCCCTTTAAGTGCCTCAAGGGTGAGAGCTGCAACAATGTCGGCCTGGCGTGCGATGGCCTGTGCTCTCTCTATCGCCTCTGAACCCAGAGATGAGATTATCTGAGTCCTATTGATCAGAGCCAAACCCTGAAATACCAGGAGACAGACAGCACTGGATTATACCCAATGCAAAAAACATTACTTATGGTGCTATAAATCTACAGAGATATAGAACTTGGGACAGAACACAATAGCCACATTCTGTAAATGTATTTTTGCTATGTCCTGTAATTAAATTAATTAGTAATATTAGTAATTAGTATAACTAGTAATACTACATAATGATAAAAATAGTATTTTCAGGAGTAGGAGAACTCACTACTTTTGGGGTAGATCAACAAATTTAGTTTTACTTTTGATAAAAAAGAAAGATTGCTATATGATCTATGGCATTTCTCAATATAAAAAGGCAAAGAGAATTGACAATGAGAGAAACACACACACACACACACACACACACACACACACACACACAGTGTTGGTGTCACTGTAGATGTATTCTCTCAGTACCTCTTTTGGCTTTAGGTTGATTGGAGTTAAACCATGGCCTTGCTGCCATGATAACATGATTTTGTTATGTTATGTGCCACCTCATTGGCTTGTTTGTGAAGATGTGTTAGCAAGAAGATAGTGTAGGCAAATGTATTGTCCTGTCAATAGCAGTGTCCGTTTAAGAAGGCTGTTCATGCTGTGAGTTATGGCTTTACTTCTGCTTTGATGTCTGCTCTTAAGCCCGTTAATGAATTAGTGATGTGCTGCCTATACTGTTGCATTGGCTACAGTATAGACAATGGCCTCAAGAGTTTCCATGGAAACCCCACTGTAGCCTTTGGCCAATACATTGATCCTGAGAGCAAGGAGCATCCGAGTCCTTTCTGGAGTTAAAGGGGTACCAACACCTACACACACACACACACACACATACAGTACATACAGTGTCATACATATTGACATAGATACACAGATGTGAACATATAAGGTAAAACAATAATTATAATTTGTTGTTGTTTACAATTATCTTTACGACAAACTGGAAAAGAATGAGTTACCAGCACTGTGAGAGCGTATCAGGTTATCTTGAAGTTGCCTGAAAACATACACAAACACACATATCAACAAACACATACACATACACATACACACATACACACACACATACGCACACATTAATTAGGGAGACTGTAATTGTAGAGAGTGTAGTCACCTGCCAGCCTGTGTATTTAGGACGACCACTCATGTGCTAAAACACTTTCTAAACATGACTGGTTAATTCTAAACTCACTCGAGCTGATCATTGGAGATGATGGTCCGAGCAAACTTTCCAAAGCCTGTGTTTACTCCATACACAACTAAAGGGAAACGTGAACAAAAAGCACAGATCAACTGACCTAAAAGTCAGGAATGGCCTACCAGCTAAACCATGTTTCCTGAAGTTCAAAACAGACTGTATCCCACCTCTGTTCTCCTTGATGATCAAGTCAATTACGGCTCTGGCATCACTGACTTTCTTTACAGCCTCCTCTGTGAGCTGATACACACACACACACACACACACACACACCATCTCTGTGTTGTATAATGACACAACAAAACATATTTTTTTAACCTCATGCCTTTACCTTTGACTACACTGCACTGACTTACAATATAGGAAGTGGTGTCTGAAATTGAACTTGTAATGCTTAATATATTATGTAACATTGTGATAACTGTTTCATTTGATTTAAAATAGACTGGGTACTGTTGTACATGACTAGTAAAGTACACTGAATATTGACAGAAAGAAGAGTTTCCTTCATTGAATTGCTTTTATGTGTGAATAAGGTAGAGCAGAGTGGTGCTGTCCTGAGAAAATACAAGATCATTATTTTATATTGCGTGCACCAATCACACTGTAAAAAATAAGACTTCCTTTTATTTGTGATAACTTACAATTGTTTGTCAGAATAACTACAGAAAATGGAAATTGTTGTGTTAACTATTCTTTTGTGTTTTGAGGTCTTTAGAAGTCACCACAACTCATTATCTTAAATACTTAAAATAGTTAGGCAGCACGGACGCTAACTTTTTAAAGTTAAAACCATGATTTATTTTTTACAGTGTTTCTATTACTCATTTGCGGGGAGTGGGTGCACTCTGCTGTACTTTGCTCTTCATGTACCCATGTGCAACAGTACCCAGCACATCGAAAATCAAATGAAATGTCTTGTTGTGTCACAATACAGTACAGAGATGGTGTGTGTGTGTGTGTGTGTGTGTGTGTGTGTGTGTGTGTGTGTATTTGTCTGTTACCTTAATTTTTAAGACACCTTTTCCCAATCGAACAAGATCAGTGGTGAGGCTTTCTCCATCCATGGCAAGGTACTACAAGAACTCAAAAAGCAGTACAACTCAATTCAAAACCACCAGAGTTTTTATTCAAGACGTGGTAGTTGGTTGCATTACGGTAAAGCTAATTGAGTGAATTATGTTATTGAATGAATACATAAGTAAGTGAATGAATGAGTGAATAAATGAATGAATGAGTGAATGACACACCTCTGTTGGTTCCTTCCACTCTATTTGTGCACTGGTAAAGAAAGAATGGTGGTGTTAAATGAGGAGAAATAATGTAAATCAAAGATAATGGAGATAGAAGATGAGCTCCAGCAACTAATCACATAAGACACAATAAGACTCAATATGCTCAGAAGAGTACCTAGCAAAAACCGGACCAATTGGCTGAGGCCAGCAATCACCATCCATCACTGCAAAAGAGGAGCACTCCTTCAAATAAAGTTTGGTGAACTGTCGGCCAATCACAGGTCCAAATATATTCTCATATTAGTTCTGTCACAAGCCATGAATTAAAAAAGACATCTTTGCCTTCAATTTAGCTTTCAAATGTGCTGCTGTGCATGCACAGTCAGGTTCAGTTACCAAGGTCCACAAAGTCGTTGTTTTGAAGCACATTTTCGATTGGTCTGTCCAGGTTCACTGGCGCTCCATCAGTGCATCTCCTGATCTGGAAACTGGGCTGGTGGTCAGCTTCTTCGGCTCTGGTGTGATGAGAGCAGGAGAGTTAACTTGAGCAGGGGAAGCAATAAAAGATGTCTGCCTCTTTCTTAAAATGGCACTGGACAAGTGCTACTGTAGGATACTGATAACTAATAAATGCAACAGTATAGGCAGCACATCACTAATTCATTAACGGGCTTACCAAGAGCAGACATCAAAGCAGAAGTAAAGCCATAACTCACAGCATGAACAGCCTTCTTAAACGGACACTGCTATTGACAGGACAATACATTTGCCTACACTATCTTCTTGCTAACACATCTTCACAAACAAGCCAATGAGGTGGCACATAACATAACAAAATCATGTTATCAATGTGGATTGGCAATTTCCAGGCCATCTTTAATGTGGCTGTCATGGTTTCTTCCTGCCACGCCCACTCTGCTCCCACGTAGTCACTGCCGCTACTGCCTCCAATATCACCTGCACCTTGTTAACCTCCACAGTATTTAACCCTCTGTTTCCAGTCTATCCTTGTCAGATCGTCTCTAGATTCCATGGTGGTTTCAAGCTACACTGTTTTTCTAACTGCTCGATATCGACTCGGACCGTCTTGGCTATCCCTGCTCTTCTGCCCCAGTAAACCTGACCTGTTGCCTGCCTTGCGACCTGAGATTAGCCTATGTGTTTCCTGCTCTGCCACCACCTCCAGTAGGTATCCGCTACTCCCAACAACGCCCGTTCTCCGGTGAGATCTTCGGAGCTACAGGCCGTCTTCTGCCTCCCCTCCGGGTTCAAGGGCAATCCATCGGAGCGGATCCCTTCCAACTACCCAGTCAGTCGCTCTCCCTCTTTGATCAGTGTCTCTCTGTGTTTGGTTCTACGAACCCCATGATACTGTTCAGTAACTACCGCTCTCCATGGGTTTCCCTGCCCACAGATCCTGCGGCTTGCCTTCCAGTCCCATCTCCCCCCGCGCCTGGGTTTCCCCGCTGATCTCTCTGGCCATCTCAACGCCCTCGGATCCCGCAGGTCATCTCGAACTTTGCTGCTGCCTGCTTGGTTATCTTTTCCCCCTTCCCCTGACCCCGATATCAATAAACTGTTGGTGTTTGAAACGTGTTGCTCTTGGGTCGTCTGTACTGCCCCGTTAGAGTACGATCTGACCAACATGGACCCGGCACACGGTACACCACCTACCCCCCTGGACCGTCTGGAGCAACTGGAGGAGGTCTCCCACCGGCACTCTGAGCTATTAGCGGCAGCGGAGGCTACAAACCAGAGCCTCCTGGGGCTAATGCCTCAGATGCAACAGTACCTGTCTCAGATGGGGACTTCAACCCCTGCCCCAGTTCCACCCGAGTCAATACCGTCACCATCGCCTGCCCCCGACATCCTGGAGCCCCGAATCAGGGGGTGAGGTTGGCCGGTCTGTTCTCTCCCAAGAAGAGCGGCAGAGAAGTTTCCATGCTGTTCTTTGCCTATACTGTGGTGGAGGGGGACACCGTGTGGCCAGCTGCCCGGTAAACGCCAGGGCTCACCAGTAGCGGGGAGGATACTGGTGAGTGCGATGAAGTCCCAACCTCCCCAGAACAAGAAGCCTACATGTTTTACTCTCCTTTTCTGGTAACACAATCTCGCTGGCGGCTCTGGTAGATTCAGGAGCGGATGCAAACATCATGGACTGTGAGCTAGCTCGCCAGTTGGGGGTCGGACGAATCCCGCTGTCTCAGCCCATTCCAGCTCAGGCCCTAGATGGGCACAATCTGGGCACGGTTACCCACCAGACTGCTCCCATGGACATGCTCCTGTCCGGAACCCACCACGGGTCAGTCCAGTTTCACATCCTTCCCTCTCCCAGCAGCCCCCTCGTCCTTGGTTACCCTTGGCTTCGTCGACACAATCCCCATCTGGACTGGGAGACTGGAGCAGTCCTTGAGTGGGGCTGTGACTGCCACCTCACCTGCCTGAGAGAAGCCCTCCCATCCACCGGTGACCTGCTCTGTGCCGGATATGTCCAACGTCCCGCCCGTGTACCATGACTTTCAAAAGGTATTTTGTAAGACCAAGGCAATCTCTACTACCCCACCGGCCATACGATTGCGCTATGGACCTGTTACCGGGCTCCACTCCTCCCAGGGGCCACTTATATTCTTTGTCTGCCCCCGAGCGTTAGGCCATGAAGAAGTACATTAGCGACTCGCTCACTGCTGGCATAATCTGATCCTCGTCCTCGCCTGCTGGAGCCGGATTTTTCTTCGTGGCAAGAAGGATGGAACGCTCCGTCCCTGCATCGACTATCACCACAACATCACCATCGAGAACCGCTATCCACTGCCTCTGCTCTCTTCTGCTTTCGAGCTGCTCCAGGGGGGCCACTATTTTTACTAAGCTGAACCTAAGGAACGCCTACCACCTAGTTCGCATCCAGGAGGGAGATGAGTGGAAGACTGCCTTTAACACACCTACTGGCCACTACGAGTACCTTGTCATGCCTTTTGGACTTACCAATGCACCCAGGGTTTTCCAGGCTCTCATAAATGACGTCCTCAGAGACATGGTTAACAAGTTAGTTTTTGTTTACCTGGACAACATTTTAATCTTCTCTAGAAATGAAACTGAACACGTCCACCACTCTGTCGGCTCCTGGAGAACTCCCTATTTGTCAAGGCAGAGAAGTGTGAGTTCCACTCCCCCTCTGTCTCGGTTCCCTACAAATGGACCACCAAGGCTGAGAAAGCCTTCCAGACTCTCAAGACTAGGTTCACCTCTGCTCCCATTTTGCAGATGCCGGATACTGATCATCAGTTTGTGGTGGAGGTCGATGCCTCTGACGTGGGGGTGGGGGCAGTTCTCTCCCAGCAGTCCACAAATGATGGGAAACTACATCCCTGTGCTTTCTTCTCCTGGCGTCTGAATTCCTCTGAGAGAAATTACGACATCGGTAACAGGGAGCTCCTGGCTGTGAAGCTCGCGTTGGAGGAGTGGCGACACTGGCTTGAGGGGTGAAGTTGCCCTTTCTCATCTGGACTGACCATAAGAATCTCGAGTATCTTCGCACGGCCAAGTGACTGAATCCCCGTCAAGCCCGGTGGTCACTTTTTTTTTAGTTGATTTGATTTTACCCTGTCTCATCGCCCCAGGTCCAGAAACACCAAGCCTGACGCTCTGTCTCAACTCTACCACAAGGGGGAGGGCTCGTCTGACAACCATGACACCATCATCCCGGCTCCTTGTGTGATTGACGTGGGGAATCGAGAGGCGAGTGATGGAGGCAGCCCGAGATCAGCCTGGTCCCAGCAATTGTCCGGCCAGCCGGCTGTTTGTCCTGGAGGCAATGAGACCCGAGGTACTCCAGTGGTCCCACAGCACTCATCTGCCGTGTCATCCGTTAGTCCAGAGGACCCTGGGCTTGCTCTCCCAGCGTTTCTGGTGGCCGATGATGAGGGAGGACGTCCGGGGTCTCATTCGTGCCTGCACCGTCTGTTGCCAGCACAAGTCTCTTCGCCATGCCCCTGCTGGCCTGCTCCAGCTGTTGCCAGTCCCTTGTCGCCCTTGGTCCCACATTTCTTTAGACTTCGTCACGGGTCTGCCACCTTCTGAAGGCAATTCCGTTATCCTCACCATAGTGGACCACTTCAGTGAAATGGCTCATTTCATTCCACTCCACAAACTCCCCACCACCAAGGAAACAGCTCAACTTGTCCTCCAGCACGTCTTCTGGCTTCACTGTCTCCCCTCCGATGTGGTCTCAGATTGTGGTCCTCAGTTTGCTTCCGTTTTCTGGGGCTTCCGCCAGCCTCACCTCAGGCTTTCATCCTCAATCCAATGGCCAGAGGGAGAGGATGAACCAAGACTTGGAGACCGCCCTCCGATGTTTAGCTTCCCGGACCCCTAAGGCATGGGCTTCGCAACTCTTATGGGTCGAATATGGGAGACCGAGGGAGAAGCAGGCGGGTCTGACTGGTCATTGTGGAGTATTAGCCCTCCTCTGCGCCCCCTCCGCCCGCCCTACTCGGGTCGAAGTCCTGGGACGTCAGAAGTCGTCCCTTGGGTAGGGGGTACTGTCATGGTTTCTTCCTGCCACGCCCACTCTGCTCCCACGTAGTCACTGCCGCTACTGCCTCCAATGACTCTATCCTTGCCTTCACCTGCTCCTTGTTAACCTCCACAGTATTTAACCCTCGGTATCCAGTCTATCCATGTCAGATTGTCTCTAGATTCCATGGTGGTTTCAAGCTACGCTGTTTTTCTCGGACTCAGACCGTCTTGGCTATCCCTGCTCTTCTGCCCCGGTAAACCTGACCTGTTGCCTGCCTTGCGACCTGAGATTAGCCCGTGTGTTTCCTGCTCAATCCATCAGAGCGGCCTCCGTCCTCCCTCCCAACCACCCGGTCAGTCGCTCTCCCTCTTTGATCAGTGTCTCTCTGTGTTTGGTTCTACGAACCCCCCGATACTGTTCAGTAACTACCGCCCTCCGCAGGTTTCACTGCCCACAGATCCTGTGGCTTGCCTTCCAGTCCCATCTCCCCCCGCGCCTGGGTTTCCCCGCTGATCTCTCTGGCCATCTCAATGCACACTTAATCTTGATTATCATCTCCCTACAGTGCTAGTCTGGATTTCATCCTACTGAGCTCGTTGTCTCCGGTAGCACTATCTAGTAACACTAGTAACACTATCAGTCAGGGACTGATCCAGTCTTTTTTATTACCAGGCTAATGTGGCTGCGTTGTGAAGATGTGGCTGGAATTTATCACGAATGGGACTGGGAATGGGATTTTTGGAGTTGATGACAACATGGCAACGCTTTACTTGAGGGTGTAGACATGAGAATGACTTGTATCATGAACACCTCAAAAAGTGTCATTCAGTTTTTGTAATCTCTGCATCCCAAACAGTGTTAACTTTACATTAAAATAAACAAATGACACTTAAAGACAACAGTCATGAATATTAAGTGTATAATAAGTGTCATTAAAGTTTATGACAGGCTGATGTCGCTCTTATGACGACACACTCAAATAAAATGTAACCCAACAGGGCTAAAGTAGCTAGCCTAGCATCAGCCACTGAAATGAATGGGAACAGTCATTCCTCACTCTGTGTACCTCCATACCTCCATCGAAGAGAGACACCTGGCCGGGCAATGGCCTCCTGGCCTAAGTGCTGTAAGGAGATTGAGGCATCACAGCACATCATCACCCTTTCACCGCTTATGCAAACACT
The DNA here is from genome assembly GCA_027481765.1 of Tenualosa thibaudeaui. Lineage (NCBI taxonomy): Eukaryota > Metazoa > Chordata > Actinopteri > Clupeiformes > Clupeidae > Tenualosa > Tenualosa thibaudeaui. The sequence goes on from JAIFZK010000088.1 coordinate 180,785, forward strand.
GACCTGCAACATGATGCTGTGGAGAGAGAAGGAATGACCAATAGAGACAGAGAGAAAGAGGAAAAAAGGGGAAGAGAGCAGTGGCGTTTTCTCCTGGAGGCCAAGGGAGGCGTGGCCTCCTCATAAATATTCAAAAAAAGAAATATTCAGGAGTTTAGATTAATAACAAACATTTTAGATTCCAAATTTGCCGTGTTAAACTTACTGTTGTCCTGTTTTTCTTCGGAGTATTGAGCAAAACAGCGCCCCCGAACACTACATTAATGGGCTACTGCCTATGTTACGTTTCAGTGCTCAGCTCTATCCTAGTTTATTCGCATTAACAGAGTGTAAACATGTAAGAATCTTTTTAATATAGCCTATTAGTGGCAGCAATAACAGCATACATGCTAAATAAACAGCTTATAACCTAAATCAACCCTGTAGCTTATAGTATATACATATACATATGGTATTACATATGATAAAACATAAAGAATGCATATTATTTAATAAACAATTGACATTCAACCTTTTCCAATGCAATCTCAGTTAGCATTGAGGAAAATCAAGTCGTAATTAGTGAAACCTTCCTATTGACAAATAGAAGTAAGGCCTAAATTCACCCAGAGAAAAGGATATATTCCCAGCGCCGCACTACTAGACTCTAACAAACCTGATGAGAGAATTCTCCAGACGTCTGTCTGAAACAAACCACTGGACCCTAACACTACAGTCTGACACTTTTCCTGGGAACCTAGAACCCTGTGATTCCTTCAGAAGGATCTAATGATTTACATGTGTTTTTACAGACTAGTTATTCATGGCTTTGCATAGATTCCTTGTGATAGGTGCTGGAGGTGGAGTGGCTGAGAGGAGTGAAACAGTATGCATATCCTCATTATAAAATCCCCTTCTTTGACCCTAAACTGACTTTTTGGTGTTACGCACAGAGTTTTATTATTTATTATTTATTATGCTTAATAAAACAAAAGGCGCAGATGCCACCTCTACGCACCTCACTCATAATATTCATATATTCTTTTCACATGGTTACTAGAATAGAAGTTTCTGTCATTCAAGGGGTCCTGCAACATGGATCAACTCACTACCATGCCACACTACCAGGTCTAGGTACTGAGTGTGGAGAAATGTTCAGAGATGTTCAGAAACTGCCAGTGGTTATTTGTGGTTTTGTTATTCACAGCAGATGTGGAAAGGCCAAGCTGCAAATACTGTCAAAGCAGAGAGAGAGAGGGAGGGAGACAAAAAGAGAGGAGAGAGAGAGAAGGAAAGAAAGACAGAGAGAGAGAGGCTGACAACTTTTCTTGGATTGAGACGTTATTATTGTGGCACCATTATACTACATCTGTGACACTGTCATACCTTGACACTAAATTGTATATACATCTTTAACATGTGAAAAACATGCATTTCTCTAGTGGAGAAGAAGAATGATAGCCTACATTTCTCATTCTATATTGTTCACCTAAAATTCTATCCTCACATTCCTGTGGAATGCACACAGAGGGAATCTTGGTAGTGATTGTGAAATATTCTGGCCAAGTTGCAAGTGCTGTCTCTGATATACTTCTCATGGATCAAACCTCATGACTAAAGAGTAAAGACAGTGAACCTAATTTGTGTTTTCCTATGCATTGTCATAGTGCTGCATCAGTTCTACCAATAGAGGGCAGCATGTCTAAAACAATCCACAGGTGGATAAAAATCATGGGCACTAGATTAGACAGTAGTAAAAACTTCTGTCCAATTGGACTGATTTACCATGTTGCATGCATGCTGCCACAGATGCTGTATTCTAAATTTGATTTAGTAGCCTATGTTTCAATCGAATGATTCAACAATATCTTTTGGGGGGCAACCCAGCCTACCTACAAAGATAATGCCCTGGGTTTGTTTTGTTATACACACTGAATGGATAAACATATTTGATACCAGTGCTAAAATTTTACTGGCAAATGGCAATGGCAATGGCAAATGGCAAACCCCCAACGCATCGCATCAGTACTATTAAAGGAAGTAACATAATAGAACAGGGGTGTCACTAGACATTTTGCGTCCTATGAGAGAAAACAATTTGGGGCCCCCCAAACATTGATCATAATATTAAAATTACTCTGTAGGGCCCCCTGTCAGTGTCAGGCCCTTAGAATCATCCAAACTCCATTATGACTATTGATACTGTGGAAAGGGTGAACAACTTCAAGGTCCTTGGTGTTTACATCACAGAAGACTTTACCTGGAATAGCTCCACTAACCTGATTATTAAAAAAGCTCAGCAATGTCTCTTAAATCTCAGAAGACTAGGGAAGTTTTGTGTGCGAACAAAGATCCTGAAGGTCTTTTATAGAGGCTCCACAGAGAGCATCCTGAGTGGAAGCATCAATGCAAACAAAAAGCACTGCAAAGAGTCGTGCGCAGAGCACAAAGCATCTGCCCTCCATCCAGGATTTATATAACAGACGATGCATCAGGAAGGCCAAAAGAATCTTAAGGACCCCAGCCGTCCTAGTCATGGACTGTTTCAGCTGCTATCATCTGGCAAGCGATATTGTAGTCTTAAGGCTCAGACCACCAGACTCCAGAACAGGTTTTTTTCACCAAGTGACCAGGCTTATGAACGCTGAAACAATGACAGCCTAAGACTGTGCCTGTCAGTCTTTTCACTACAACACTTACCATTTTTTCCCTCAAACACACACACACACACACACACACACACACAGCAAACTCTTGACAGGAGAAGTGATTATTTGAAGGCGTAATATGTTTACACTGTTTTGTCTTGTGTGTCTTTTGTGGGCTGAAGACTTAAGTGCTAATCTCCCCTTGCTCTGATAACTAACTACAGAGTTCTGCTGTGTGTGTATGTGTGTGTGTGTGTATGGGTGTGTGTGTGTGTGTGTGTGTGTGTGTGTGTGTGTGTGTGTGTGAGAGAGAGAGAGAGAGACAGTAAAAGACCCTTGGGAGGAATGTGTGTGTATGATGCTGTGTGTGTGACTGTTAGCTGATAATGAAAAGACAGGAATTCAACAGAGATTCCAGACTCTCGGAGCCTGATGATTAAGGATAAAGATACCTGGAGTGTAGAGACTGTGTGTGTGTGTGTGTGTGTGTGTGTGTGTGTGTGTGTGTATGTGTGTGTGTGTGTATGTGTGTGTCAGGGGTCATGTAATGTGTTTCATGCACATGCATGCCACATTTTTCATCAGTTCTGTCATCATTTCATGTGAGACATTCGTCATGTTGTTTATGCCGATGTCTAAACTTTGTCATCCACATAAGCCTAACCTTCAGCAGTCAAACAGTCACCAAAGTGATTCCATTGACCTATCACAGACATCAGTGATGTCAGTACAGTAAATTTACTCTATGGTTTATAGTAGCCATCTCCTATGAAATTGGTCTATTTTACAGCAGCCATTTTTTCAAGAAGTTGCAGGGTGTTATTAATGACACCCAATAAGGATCTGATTCTGCTACAATGAATTAGAATCTTATTGGTTCTCATTAATAACACCTGTGCTTACTCCTGTGTGACTTTTTGGAAAACTTGCTCCTATGAAATGGGCCCATTGCTGGACTTCTTCTCAGTGCTACAGTGAAGCTGCTGTCCTGATGATCAGCATCTGACTTGCCGATAATTACTACTAATGGGAGCAGATAAAAGACAAGTGGAGATCTGATCCTGAAAACATACATACATTCCTCTATATTCAAAAAAGATCACCCAGTGCCTTGAGTTCTGTGACTTCTTTAATAAAATAAACCTGTTTTACCCCATGATGGAACATATCAAACAAACAGGCTGTTCTGTTACATCGTTCACTGCGTGGTGTAAAAAAAAAAGTTTGTGAAAATGTCAAAAACTGTGCTTCTGTTAATCATCTAAAACACAGATATAATATGGATATTTGGAATGGTTTGCAGTTGTGACTATATTTATATCAGTGCTATCTTGAAATACTAATTCTAAATTCAACTTCTAACTCTTCATTCTGATGTTAATTTTGTCCAAAAAGCGTGGTGCTGTCAAACAGCATCATCCATCAAACTGTATAACTCACTGATCACAGACCCAAACGCAGCAGGCTGGCAGTACCATGCCAATGATCTCATTGAAGCTGCCAGAGAGAAGCCTTTGAGAACCTTGCTGGGTACAGAGACCCATGGAGACGGTACAATGCAGAAGAAGGGAGTGGAGAGGAGGAGAGAGGGAGAGAAAAAAAGGAAGGGAGGAGAGAGAGAGATAAAGAAGGTGCAGAGATGGAGGTGATGGCGTGCTTGAGATGATTAAGGGCTGTGTAGGTTAGAGAGGGCAGAGAGAGGGAGGCAGAGGAGGAGAAGACTGGCACATTGTCAGAGCACTGGAATGTGTGAGGGATAAACAGAGGAGAGAGAGAGAGAGAGTGAGGGAGAGAGAGAGAGGGAGAGAGAGAGAGAGACAGAGAGTGAGGGAGAGGGTGAGGGAGAGAGAGAGGGAGAGAGTGAGGGAGAAGAAGAGGGAGGGGGGGTTAAAAAACATATCAACACTCAACTTCAAGGATACTTAAATCTCAAGTATGAAAAACACAGAAGGGAGACAATGTGTGTTAGATTATATGTTTTTTATTTATTAATTTATTTACTATTTAATTTTTATTTATTTGTTATGGTATTTAGAGGGTATGTCAATATCACAATCAAAGCAATATGTCATATTCAGTAAATATCTTACCTCATAAAAATGTCTAAGCTTACTAAAGAAACTTTTGAAATGCAAAATATTGCAAAGCCTTAGAAAAAAAAACCTATAAAAACCCAGAAATTGTCTTTCATCCAGAGTTGGAAACCGTTGTATTGGTTGTTGTGGTGTCTTAAGGTGCCCACACAATGAAATAAATGCTCTCAGTAAATATCTCCATAAATATTCACACATCATACAGTAATTTCAGGAATATAAGCCACCCTGTGTCTTTCAGGTTATACAACAACAACAACAACAACAACAAAAATGTGTATTAACTGCATCAATGCACAATATTCCCAGCAGTGTACTAAACAATACTTATTATAACTCTTGTGGCGTTGTAGGGTCAAACTGACCCATGTTGAAATTTTAGATGAAGAAGATATATTGAGGAAAAATGGTTTTAGGCCTGATATTTAATTTCCTTCCTCTCTTCCTTAATTTCAGTGAAAAATATGTTAATGGTTTATGGGGGGAAATCATTTAGTGCACATCCCAACATACCGGTAGACATTTAGGTCCTTCAGAAGATGTTCTGGTCAAATTGACCAGAAATTCTTTGAAATTCTTTTCTGTTTTTTCCAAGAAAACCATCCAAAACCTTACTAGAGTGGATTTTTGTAGAAATGTTACTTTTTTCCTAAAAATGCCCAATACGCGCATTGTTAAATGTCATCTTGCAGAGAAGAGTTAATACTACTGATATTATATTTTATCTGAATTATCTGAATCTGAATCAAAATAAGTACAATATATCTTGACTTGATCAGCTAAAGACATTTTGCAAAATCAATGAATTGACCTTGGTTAAAAATTTAGGAAATGATAATAATGGCAAATAGCATGCTGATTTTACATCAGTTTATTATTTCCTGACATAGTTTATTACTCATGCAATGATGTTTTAATAGCATAATAATGAACTTGATGATTCAGATCCCCTTCCTGTTGGCAAATCTCCTTGAAAGATCTATGACCTAATTGAGTTGATATGTGGTGAATGTGAGGGAGTGCATGGATATGTGCTTGTGTCGAAGTATGTGCGTGTGTATGTGTGAGTCTGTTTGTGTACGTGCATGGGTGGGCAGTCTGGATGTATGTAAAGGTCTGTGTGTGTGTGTGTGTGTGTGTGTGTGTTTTACCTAAAGGCGGTAGACTGGAAGTGGGCCCCTCAGGGCAAACTCCCACTTCCTCATTTCCTCCTATAGAGATGCAGGATAGCCCCGCCCCTTTCTGCGGGAACTCACATTGGCTACTTCCTCTGCCGCACCCTGCCAGTGCATAAACACTGTGTGTGTGTGTGTGTGTGTGTGTGTGTGTTAGTGGAACAGCATTTGTATGACAGTCAGACATCTTAAACCACCACACCCATTTGGTCTCACACACAGTCAGACACACACACACACGTTTTTTTACTGTGTTGCCCTGCATGTGACATGTCCCACGTAGGTGCATGCTAAAAATAACATGCCAGAGACACAGCGGAGGAACACACCATTTCCAGGGCACAGAAGACACACACACACACAAACACACACTCACAGTAAGTCAGTTGGCTTGCTGGTGGATGTTGGCACTCCGGGCAGGCGGGATCTGGATGTGACCCACCCCAGGCGAGAAGCCCTAGTAACTGAGCAGGCATGTGGACAAGCCCTCTGGATATCCTCTGGTGATCCATCGTTAATCAGCTGTGGGGGTTCACTTACTCACACACACCACACACACACACACACACATAACAAACATATACCTTTACACCTCACCAGCCTTACACAGTAGCCTTTGAGTCAATGATTAAGGTTAATGGGCAGCATCTCAGAACACATAACAATCTGTCTGGGGTGTACTTTAGGGTCCGTGGAATATTCTAGATAAAGAAATGCTGGAAGTAAACAATGATAACAGGGCTTCCACTATCAGCTAGCAAGCCTCAGGTCAAAGGAATAAAGAACCCTGTATCAGCTGAGATACACACACTGACACACACACACACACATACATACTCTCAGTCAGAGAGCCTGGTAAAGGCCCATACTGAGTGGGTGCCTGCTCACACACCAACAAGCATCAATTACAATTGACAGTGTATTGATGCATCTGCTCATACACCTAAATTATATTTTACATGGAATAATGTGTGTCATACGTGTTTAAATATAGATTATCAATTAATGTCATTACTCATATTAATATCAAAACTAAATTAAGAATAAAGATTTTATTTGATTACCATAAACAGTCTCTGTCAAGAACATACATGCACACACACACACGCATGCATGCACAGTGTGTGGGGACAGAGATGGGGATTTACCGCTAACACTAGGAGATTTCTCTTGTTAACATTTATCAGCCCACATTTTCAACACTTACAGAACACTTCTCTCAAGTGCAGAATGTGTGTAAGTGTGTGTGTGTGTGTTAACAAATGCTTTGTGTAAGTGATTTTACACAGCAAATATGTACACCATCTCCCACATTCCTCCTATCAGCCAACCTCTCTGATTATACACACACACACAGAGGCAAACTCTCTCTCTCTCTCTCTCTCTCACACACACACACACACACACACACACAGGAACACACATACACACATACATACACACACACACACACCGAGGCAAACTCTCTCTCTCTCACACACACACACACACACACACACACACACACACACACACACACACAGGAACATACATACACACACACACACACACACACAGAGGCAAACTCTCTCTCTCTCTCTCTCTCTCACACACACACACACACACACACACACACATAGGAACACACATACACACACACACCACACACAGGCACACACACACATACATACATACACACACACACACACACACAGACACAGAGGCAAACTCTCTCTCTCTCTCTCTCTCTCACACACACACACACACACACACACCACACACAGACACACACACACACAAACACATACACATACACATACACACACACACAGGCATGTAGATATTCTTCCATCTCCCCCTGCATCTCCCTGTCTTACGGGGGTTGGCTCTGCATGGTACCAGGCCTCTGATAAGGAGGTGCAGACTGCTCTGTGTCCTCTCCAAACCCTAGGAAGACATCATAGGGAAAATTACGCACACAGTGTGAATGTGTGTGTGCACAGGTGTGTGTGTATGCCTGTGTACATAGGTGTGTGCGATTGTGTGTGGGTGCGTAGGTCTATGAAAGGTCAGATGTTTGATGTTGGGATTATTTTGATAAACTGTCACATAGTTGTGTGTATGTGTGCGTGTGTGTGTGTGTGTGTGTCAGTCTGTGCTAGCCTCACCTTCCTGTCTTGTGTGTGTATGTCAACTCAAGCCAGCTTGTGGTTCATCTCTGTGTGTGAACACATCTTCAATATGCATACACAAACACAGACATCCGCCCCCCACACATACAAAACTGTCTCTCTCACACACACACACACACACACACACAGAAATGCTATCTTGTACAATAACCACCACCACAAGCGTGTCCTTGATGCCACCCATCTTGTCATAACTAACTGCTAATTAGTTCTTCTTCATGTGAGGGTCTCCATACCATCCCACCTGCCCTTGGCACACACAGGTGCGGGTTGGCTGCCGGGCACAGCTTAAGGGGCAAGGAGCAGGAATGGGGGAAGCCAGCTCTCCTCTGCATTCCTCACATGCCGTCAGCATTGTCAGCATCTAATGAGGCGCGGGGTCGGACGAGCGGCTGCCCACATGTCAGACAAAAAAGAACCCCCTCTGTCCCCCCTTTCTCCCTCACCATATCCCCCCCCATCCTTCGGAGTGGCACTCGGGCAGGGCTGAGCTAACGGGTGAAGAATGCCCTGTGAGCGCATTAGTCGGAACGTGTAAGTGAAGGGCATCGAGCCAGAGGCTTCCACGCACGGGTCTCTCTCTCTTTCTCTCTCTCTCTCTTTCTTTCTCTCTCTCTCTATTCCTCTCTCTCTCTCTCTGTCTCTCTCTCTCTTTCTGGTTCCCAGGAGACAAATCGGACCGACAGCAGGAGGCTGCGAACAATAAGACGACTAATTAACAGAAAACATGCAGAACCCGACAACAAAGCAAGGCAACACTCTCAAGACCAAATATCTCACTCACAAAACAACCAGACAGAGCTGAAGAAGAGGAATGCATTAGGCTGCTTTTGACTGGGGCCCAAATGCAGGCAATTTTACAGTCTAGGTTAAGTCAGAGCCAAAAAAACAAGCTCGAACTGCACTGACAAAAAGGGAGCAACAGGGGCCTGGGAAGTGCGTCTGAAGTAAGTGAATTTAGGGCAAGGCCTTTTCCCTCAAGTGCTTTTCACAACATACAAATAAACAAACCAAGGAAAGCAGCAATCATTTATTTTTACTTTCCTCTTTGTGGTCCTTGGAGAAGGGTGTTGATATTTACAGCTTTGCCATTTGTCCTAATTTTAGCAACTTGCTTGTTCGTCTCCAGTCAGGAAGTGGTACATGACTGGGAATATAAGCAGTCATAAGTGGGAATGCTATTCCATCTATACGTTATAATTAATTGACCAACAAGTGAGACAACATGACTAACTTCTTCTATTCCTGTTTTTGAAAATATGGAATTGAATTTACATACCCCAGAAAATAATATAGCTGACAAAAAACTCTATAGTGAAATGTTTAGCTTGTGACATGCTGGGTGTTGTTAAGTGCTTATCTCTGAGGGGAGGAAGATTTTTGACAAAGTTTCCCTAAAGAAACCTCTGGAGAATGTTCTGTTTAGGTTTCCATTACCAGTACTATTCCAAATGAGACATCCGAATTCTTTATGGCTGCCATTTTTTCCTTGCAAAATTGCACCAAACAGCAGCTGCTCCTTAGTGTCAAACCGAGCTGAAAAATGAGACAGACTGAGTGATTCTGATTGTGACTTTCCGGACTGTAATTCCAAAGAAAATTATGCTCCGGCAGCGACAGTCTTTTCAATCTGTTCAACATGCTGATCCCCAGTCTATTGTCCTCCCCATGTCATTTAAAGATGCAGTCCAGTACTCAAAACCAGTACATTCAACACATTACACCTTTGTATGTTCTCTGCATAAACCTCACTGTCTATACACAAGCATGAATATTTTCACTATTCTAACCAATTATCACATTGCTGAGAGTATCCCACTGCTGAACTGAAATACCAAATAACTCAGACTGTTGAACTTAAATACCAAGAACATTTTGCCAAAATTAGACAGAACCTTTAATCAATGGGATGACAGCACGGTGTAGAGGATTCTTTTCATTGTCATCACCTCTACAATAGTGTATTTCTGTCCGTACTAAAATGCGTAATTCTGGTTCCTGTCTGACTAGGCTTTGTATAAAACTGAATGGGCTTTCATTACCTTATGCTTTCTATACTTAGCATTTTTACATTCCTTTCATGTACATAACTCAATAATATGGTGACATACCAGGTCAACCTTGGACAATGTTACAGATCAGAAAAACACAATGTGCAAAGAAACTTGCTAAACTTGCGTCATACTGGCTGAAACAATCAGACATCAACAAAAAAATTAAGACTTTCCACAGCAAACAATAATGGCTGAATGAGATTTTCATTGGATTTGTAGTTAGTTGCATGAAATTATTTGGAGCTGTGGCACTCCTGTGTTTTTGAATGTGATACAGACACATACAGGCGTGGACATACACACTACCCCTGACCCTCTGACACACACACTCACACACACATGCACACACACACACTGGATGTGTAATGGAGGGTGTGATGGGGAAAGTATACCGGCATCCCATCCCTCTGTACTTGAATCCAAGAGCAACACAGCATTCCTCTGGCTAGCAGCTGGCATTACAGATGACTGTGAGAGCGGCTAAACCATTAGCACTCACGATTACACACCCTATGCCCATGGCACATAAACTTTTCTCACACATTAACTCTACAAACCTCACTCACATCCACACACACACACAGGCCCAAAAACACACTCAAAGCCAACATCACACTATTACATATATACATCCAAACATATATCTATTCATCCAATTCAATGGCTGATTTACCTTGGGAGTTTGTACTATAATTGAAAATGACACAACTGCTGAAATATCTAATAGGTGTGTGTCAAGGAGAGAGGGAGGGGGAGTAGGCGGCTTGCTTTTGTGTGGAAAGTTCAGTTGTTTTATTAATGACTGCCTGTTCAAGGACATAGACGCCCGGGAAGCGTGGTACACCCACGTCTGTTTATCTGACAGATCCGTTTTGCTGATCTCTCCTGTGTACCCGCTAATGGTCACGCTCGCAAACCCATGTCACAATCAACTCAACTAAAGCAACGTCCGCCTTGATCTAAATGGACTCGGTTCCCTCGCCTCTAGATTATTATGTTCCTTATAGGACAGGGAATTGTTTTCATTACATAAATGCAGGCGCACACACTGACAATATATTTTTAAAATCTAGATGATAATAAAGCTGGTAAAGTGATACAGAAATCTAACACATTGCATTCCGTTTCTGTCACACCAGAGAGATCATCCTCGTCCTTTAATTTTTTGGTTTGAGTTCTTGTTACCATGGTTATATGCTGTCTGGACTCGCGCACCCCACCAGGTTTGAGCCAGCATGACACGAGATGCCCAAGCACAAGCACACGCAAACACACACACACACACGCTAAGAGTAAGTGAATGGGAGAGAAAGAGAGAGAGGGTGCGAGAAGAGAGAGTTTAATAGCAGATGACTGTTTATCGACAAGGGCTTTAGATAGCCTGTTTAGGCCTACTGGAGACACGAAAACACACCTGTTGGTAATTTTACTAGGCTGATTGACAGCGCCGCTATATTATTTGGCTACGCAGCGTCTGGGTGAGACCAGAGAAAGGGAGAGCGTTTCCTTATTATGCAAACTAGCTCACTCAAAGGGTTCCACCCCAAAGGATGTCAGTTGGGTTTCCCGTGGTTTGGGGGGCAAATCTGTACGAGAAAGTTCAGTCCCACACTGTTCAGCCCGACGAAATCTGCGCCAGCCTACCACGAGCAAAGAGAACGCAAGGTCCTGCCTCAGCCTGGCCACGGCTGTGCACTTTTCCAACAGCATAAGACTGCAACTAGTCCAGCGTCCCGCATCTGAATAATCTACACCCGAAAGAGAGGGGAAGAGAAGGAGAGAGAGAGAGAGTCTTCACAATCTGCGCAGCCAAGGAAACCCGTTGAAAAACTTTCCCCCCAAATCCCCCTCTTCTCCGGAGAAAAAAGGGGGTGAGAAGAAGAGACACGCAAACAAAAGCATTCCTGTCCGGCTTTCAGATCCGAAAAGAGTCGCCTGAGTTGAGAAAAAAAAATATTTAGGCGCTCTTCAAACACGAAATTCAAGGGGAAAGGCGTAACAGGACAGCGTCTTGAGTCGCATCAGCACCAGCAGCAACAGGAGTAGTAGTTGCATTCTCATCACAGTGTAGTCAAGTCTTGGAGACACGGACTGTAAAATCCACTTTAAACTTTAAGTAACCTGCTCACATCAGAGGAGACGACATACAACAAAATGCGCGTCACGTGGGTGATTTTAACATTAGGTAAGTTCCAAAGTTTTTTCCATGGACGAATATCATAGGTTAATACATAAATAGGCTATAAGGTTATTTTGTCCACTGTGTTTGAATGACGGTTTAGGTAACTGTTTTTGAATGACATGCCTTAAATAGCACACATTCAGCGTTTCCCCACGGACTACCATACATTTCAAGAATGTGTGAACTGGAATCGAGTCCGTATAGGCCCAGGCTATTGTAATACTATAACAAAATGTCGATGAAATTATAGCCGCTATTGTGAGGTTAGACAACTAGTTTACAAAAAATGTTTGGCTGTGATTTTTTTCTAGAACAATTCTAAACACTGATAACGTGTTACCAAACCCTCTTGATGCACCTTTCTTGTTCCATATGGCAGTCAAGTGTCAGGTGTAGACCTGGCTCGAGCTATTCACATGAGCTATTCACACTTGTCGCACAAAAGCAGTAAAGGGGGTCTAAAAGTGGACTGCGAATTCGTGAAGCAGCTATCAAATTTACTGAAGATGAGCTGCAAGGACTACAGTCGTTTTCTGGAGCGTGACAGTTAAGTCAAAGGAGAAACAATGTTGCGGCTAATTAGGTTTTCAAGAGATCAACTGAAGTGGTCGCGCGGGACGAGTGTTTTCATAAACCACAGTTGCTTTGCACTTGCCAGCCTTTTCCCTGCGTGTTGTATGTGGCCTATCTAACCTCAGTGCCACAACATAAGTGACATGGTGCGTGCGTGCCTTGGAATCTATGAGCTGAACAATAGGCCTGATTATTATGAATTCTGCCTAAATATTTGTTGCCTTTAATTGTAACTCAATTTTACTATGGTTGCACCTTTCCTGTCCAAGTTATTTTGGCAGGAAAGCACATACTCCACGGACACAGACTCGGCAGGTCACAGTGAAATGCCTTTCATCCTCCTGGAGGGTGGGGTCCTTTTTCACCTCAGGAAAAGCTTTTAAAGTCTGCACCAGCACCAAAAGATAAACTGGTGTTTATATCCAGATATTGCCTCAATAAACTGAGAGTACAAACTGAACTTCAGCTCTGTGCATATCAAATCAAAGGCTTGCATGTTTTCAAAGTATCTATGTTATCACCGTGACAGCTTATTTTAAAAGGTGTAAAGTATCAGTCCTCCCAGTGTACATATAATACAATAGCAAAGGGAAAGAGCAGTGTCCCCTCAAACCCAGGTCTCCGAGGTGCTTAACGTGCGACTTGACTGCAATGCCAAAGAGCCAAAAAGTCAGGCTTTGTTCGAATGGCAGAGTGCAAAATAAACCGTGCTGATGGTACTCCACAATGGTGTCTACAATTACAAACTGTAAGTTTAGAAAAGATCAATTACTGCTGTAGTTCACTTAGCTTTGACCAAAACAATTTAATAAGATGTTATTCTAATCATCAAAGGCACAACACCCTTCTAAAATGATTGCCTTAAACCTCTTGTCAAAGAATGGCACATCAAATCCAGCTTTGCAACCACACAGACAGCCTAGGGGCAGGGAAACCTGTGACCTTTAACCTGTTTTGGACTGCAGATACTCTTGCAAGGGCATACTGTACCTATGTATAGAATAAAAATGGTAAAATGATGAGAGAACCTTGGACTTCCTGGTGATGTGATTGGCGTGGATGAGGTCATATGTGTGTGTGTGTGTGTGTGTGCGTCTGCGACTCAGGGTGGTGTGTATTGTGCGTCAGTGGCCTGAGAATGTGGAAAACAATGAGGAGGAAAGAGGTTCATCAACATTGCTGGTTCCCAAGGAAGGTGTGGCACTCACTTCTCCTCTCCCCGCCCCTCCCTTCCCCCCCTCATCTCTTTCTCTCTTTCCGTCCTGTGTCCCTTCTTCTTATTGCACCCACTCTTCCGTACACCTCTCTTTGTCATCACTATCTCTCCTTTACACAACTGTC
>JAIFZK010000088.1:200000-267500 GCA_027481765.1 Tenualosa thibaudeaui
GTTCATGACCTATAAATAGAGAGGACAGTGGGGAGAGGCAGAGAAAGCTAGAAGAGATGGAAAGAGAAAGAGAGAAAGATATAGAGAGAGAGTGTTGAAGGATAAAACTGTATAAAATAGAGGAGGTAGGGTAAATACAGTAACTAATAAAACTAACAATAGGAAAGAAATAAACTTTCTCCTGTTCCAAAGTTAGCATGGGTGGTGGGAGCAATTACTACCAAAATGATTTAAAGGTTTTAAAGGTGACAGTATTTCTTTGTATTAAGGCATTTTGGATGGCACAAATGTATCATTTGTAGCAATAGGCTACATAAAATAGTTTTACGAATCCCCCCTGTCAGTGACTCACAGACCCCCCCCCCCAACAAACAAAAAAAAAACTTATTTTGAAAATCACTTATGTCATGCGTTGTTTTTATAAACAGTGTCTTTCATAGCAACTATAAATGTTAATGCTTCAGACAGAAGATAAATGTCTGTGTATTAATCTTAGTGAATCATAACCTACATCTTTATTATTGATAACTTACCCAAATATAAGTTTTTTGAGTGACGGCATGTTGTCAGTTGAATGGAAGTGGAAAATATCCCTCAATGTTTAATAAACAGTTATTACATTGTTATAAATGTCTAACATCAAATTTGAATAAGTCCAGTATCTACATAATTAACCATGAGTCAGAGGAATTCAGTTAATGAATTAGAGTCTAATAATGTCACCAAGTGAAATAAAATAAAAATGTCTGTGCAGACCACTATTCATTTGATGGCCATTTTTAAGTAGACCTATTACAAACTGTATTCTGAGTGAAGGTGTTTATTGTATGTGCACTGTGAGGACAAATGTATCAGGATACCTGCTACTACACCCATAGGAACTTCAATGATACCTCTTTGGAGGTTTCCAAATGATTTTGGTGGGTCAGTGAGAATTTCTACATTTATGAGTCAGGCTTTGATGGTGAATTAGAATGCCTGCCTCACAGTGCAAGTAATCCCAACAGTATTTAAGGGTCTAAATAGCCCTGTTCTCTGCTCTAGTTACGTTCTTACAAACCAAAATCACATGGACATCTTTAGGGGAATTTATGGACTTTGCTGTATGCATTGTGTACAGTCATGCTTAGTTGGGGGATAATGTTTGCAAGAAGCAATGTTACACCGCGCACATCCCATAAATACATGTTTAATGCAGGATGAAAAATAACATTAAAAATCCCAAAAATCCACAGGAAAGCTCCCATACAAGAGTGATCAAGTCTTTACAACTTTTACTGTGTGTGCACTCAAAGAGCTTGTACACAAACCTTGACTTTGCATTGTAAACAAAGACAACAGGTAAGACCAAAGATTCTAGAGCACTACGCTCCGCTCTAGAATCTTTGGGTAAGATTAACTCCATTGACATTACACTATTGTTACCTTGATATCACCAGCCTGCATGGTCCCATAGTTCTCTGAAGTGTGAGCGAAATGTTGTGGATGACCACAGCGACAGTGACATAGCTATCAGAGGTTTTATTTACACATGTTGAAAGATGAGCAAAAAAAGTTCAGTCCGATCAAGTGTTTACATGATTGTTCAATTGGAATAGGAACGAAATAAACCACACCCCTTTCATTCTGATTGAAATTTTAATCAGATCGGAAATTCTATTCCGATCAGGGTATTTACTTGGGTCATTTCTATTATGGGTCATGGGTCATGCCTATTCTGTTTGAGCTATTAGCTATTTTTCTATTCCGATTAAGTGTCCATGTAAACTGGGCTACTGAGCCAGACACAATTGCTAGGTCACAGGCAAGCAACATTGCTCAGTTATGCATTTAGTTTTTGTTTGATTCTATTTGCAGTCAACTTTTGTATAACAAGGATACAAGGAAAGTTTATTGTCACATGCATCTAGTTTCTGGATGTAAAAAATGCAGTGAATTTCTGTCTGTCAGCCCATTGGTGCATAAAAAGGGGGGGGGGGGTTATTGAAGGGGTGCGATGAAGTGCATATAGCACAGTAGGGGTAGGGCGAGGGCAAATTACAACACTCCCACACATAACAAGGAGCACCCAAGAGCACCAGGGACAAGGAAGACAAGGAAAAACTCAAAACCTTATTCAAGGAAGAAACCTTGGACGGATCCATGGCTCAAAGGGCCAACCCAACTGCCCAGGGTCATGCAGCAAGAGGGAATCTGTGTGTGTGTGTGTGTTGGGAATAGTGTTGTGTGTAACACATTCAAACATTATCAAACATTAATCAAACATTTGTCTGTTCTTATTGTTTACTGTTTTCAATAACGTAGGATAAGTGCAAGGAACAATGAAAAGACAATAAACACAACTCGCACACATCCTTCAATGCAGTCTATTTGTGTTGTTTTAATTGACAAAGAGACTCATGCATTAAGGAAACATGAGGTCACTCGAATGCACAAGTACCCTATAGTAGGCCAAAACGAAAGAAAAATAGACCTTCTTTTATTATGATCGGGGACTGTGCAGCTCAGCACTGCCGGCCGTCATACAGGTGTTACTGGAATTGTCTTCTTCCTTTCTTATAGGATTATTTGAATGTCGAAGGAAGGGGAAGGAAGGGGCAAATCAGGAGATGGTAAAAGACATACAGTCAGACATAGAAAGTCTGATGGTGTGTGTGTGTGTGTTGGGGGGGGGGGCTTCTGAGGATAGGCATAGGTGATGGCTGTGGTGGGTGCCACCTTTTCCAATGATGTTTACTTCTATTACAAGTTAGGCCATCAGTATGCTCATTGGGGCTTACTGCAGGGGAATGTTTGCTCACTTGAGTTTTCTTATCAACTCTGCCTTTGCTCTGTGTGGGACCTCAGGCTTGCTGTGGACCGACCATGCCCAGAGTGAGGAACCACCCTTGGCTCCAACTACCAAGGCGGCCACGTCTGCCACAGTCACAAGCACAATGGCAGGCAAAAGCGCAGATGAGAAAAACACTCAGAAACCCACGACCTCGTCTATCACCCTAATGACTACACCTGTGTCTACAAAGCCCACGAGTGCAGCTAGTACATCTAAAGCATCCGTGACCAACATCACAACTGAAACTGTGACCTCCAAGCCACCCACAGATTCTACAACCAAGGCTGTGAGCCCTAAGGTCACTGGAAGTGCATATTTAGTTAGGGAAAAGACAACTGCATCTGCAACCACCTCTATTGCCACCCCTTTAACCAATACATCAGAGAAAAATACTGAGACTCCTACTTCAACCTCACACAACTATAACAGAACTGAATCTACAACTGCAGGTTAGTGCTCTCTCTCTGTCTGTCTGTCTGTCTGTCTGTCTCTCTCGATCTCTCTCTTTTTGTTTGTCTATCTTTCTCTCTCTGTCTGTCTCACTCTGTCTGTCTGTCTCTCTCTCTGGCTCTCTTTCAAATTCAAATAATCTTCATTAGCAAATCTCTTTCCAAGCAGGAGGTAGGACAGGATCTACGAGTAAGACTGAGCCAACGACAGTCAGTCTGGCAGTCAGCCCCAGTGTCACTACATCAGGCTCAGTACCAACGTCCACTCAGCCCACAACTGCTGCTACAACTGGAGTGATAACCACTGCTGTGAAGACAACTACTCTGGCTAGAATCCCTGCTCCACCGGTTCCATTTAGTGTAAGTAAAGTGTGAATTAGGGAGAGAGAGAGAGAGAGAGAGAGAATTGTAGTGTGCGTATTTGTGACCTCCCATAACAAAACTAGTCAGAAGTTTCAAGTTGCTGTTGAAACTTCTGTGCTATGCATAGAGAGTTATTTTACCGTGGTGCACCAAACTATTTCACATAATTTCACTTAGTCCAAAGTGTCTGGAATCCCTCAATGGGTGTACGTTTCCTTCCTCACTGGCAGATACTGTCTGTGAACTTGGGCGTGCCAGAGCCCTCTGTTCACTGATTGGCCTGCCAAAAAATTGTCAAAGGAAACCTAAGCTAATGGAGAGATTCCTGACTGTGCTTGAGCGAAATGTGATATTGAGCGGAAGCACTAGGCAGTGCTACTCTATCTAGTAGAATTGGTCAACACTTTAACAATAGCAGAATGAAATCCTATGCAGCTAGGTGTCAGGTAATATTGGGGATTCTCTCAACATGAAGCACCAGATACTAACACTAAATAGAACTGAGGCTGAGTTCTGATCAAGTGCCATTTAGTAGGACTGGTCTTGCTCAGTCTTGGTGTCTCTTGTCGCAGGTTTTAGAACAGTTCTCTAAACCCCCACGGCTGACATGTGTCAGACACCTCTAGTGGGCTTCGCTCCATTAAAAACAATGGAGTTCTAAACTTTATTTCTCATGATGCACAGCAGTCGCGTCTGATGGGTGTAGGCCTTAGTCCTCCATTTCTTACATTGTGTACGTTGTGATTTTTTTATGGAAACACAATCCCTTAATTCTGAAAAAACTGACACAAATGGAGGGTCACAAATGGAGTGGCGTGTGTATGTGTGTATAAGTTTATCCGAGTGTGGGTATGTATTTATATAAACATAAGCTTTGTGATTTTCAGTGATCTCACACAGCGTATTCTTGTTTTCTTTCTTTCCACAGTATTCCTACAATAAGAGTGCAGAGGTATGATCTATGAATTCATGTCTTACTCTGTGTGTGTGTGTGCGTGTGTGTGTGTGTGTGTGTGTGTGTGTTGGAGAGAGAGAGACAGACAGAGAGAGAGAGAAAGAGACAGAGAGAGAGAACGCCTTGGGTTCAGGGACACACTGGGACGATAAAAGGGCCCTGCACACCCATCTATACATGCAGACACACACACACACACACACACCTTATCGATCATAATAACCCACTTGATAGCCTTCTATCAAGGTTTCACATGCAAAATAACCAATCATATTTTACAAAAAGGATTATAGATTGTCAGTGCATGATCTTTCCTCATGACTTCTTTCATGCTAAGTAATTCATCAGGTCATGAACCTGAATTCTTGAGGTTCTCCTGAGGTTCATCAGGTCATGAACCTGAGGTAATGAATTTTGGTAATGGGGTTCTAATAATAACTAGGCCTGAATATCTCTTGCTCTATTACAGACTTGCCTACCAGAATTGGAAAGATCTGCAACTTGGTTAGGTTGATGCACAGTGGCTAGATATCATCAAAATAGATACAGATCTTATGGGCTGCCAACATTTGGCTTCAGTTTAGAGGGAAATATAGTAAAGAATAAATCAACAGACTACATCATCACCACTTTTAGATAGCACTCATGCCAAATCAAACTGCCAGCTATTGGTGGGATAGCTCTGAGGCCCAAATAGAGCTATAAGTAGAGGTACAGGAACACAGCTACTTGTTGCCTTGTCTGGCTCTGTTTTCTATCCACTTCTTATTCAGTCATTTACCAAAAGTTTCTATGAAAAACAGGAAGAAAGGAACTCCAGTTACACCTGTATGAGCGCCAGCTGTGCTGTTCTGCGCTTTGACAGTCATAATAAAACAACGGCTAACTTTGCTGTTGTTTTGAGGCAGTCACAGCTACCATGTGTCGTAGCTGCCTATACTCACCCTGGGTAACCTTGTGTTTTTGTGAATGCATGAATCTCTTTGTCAGTTATAACAGGCTACATTAAAGGAGTGTGGTCACAGCCATTGAAAACAGAATTGAGAACAGACAAATAGACAAATGTCTGTAGTTTGGCCAGGGGTGTAGTGGGGATTTTTGAAGTGGGGGTACATGATTTTTCAATAATGCAGGCCTAATGGCAAAGAAAATCACATGCACCTCCAAAACCTATGCAGTATCACTGCATTTGATTATGCTCATGCTATAATGTTATTGCATTTGTTTATGATGACAGAGGGCTTATTGGAGAGATTTGCTTGATGTGTGACTTTGCTTGACTTTTGTTATAAATGAATGCCCGTTAAAAAATGAGAAATACATAAACAAAAACTGGGGGGACTCTATACCTCTGCGTTAAATGCCCATGACATCCCTGTTAATAACAGTGGTAGCTGATAGCTGGTCACGTATGCATATTCATAGCTTTGACTGGGCTTGAGTGAAGCATGCTTGTGGAGAGCAAGACAAACTAAAAGTAAAAGTAAAAAAAAAAAACTTAAAAAAAAACTAAAAGTAAGCAAGCCTGGTCGAAGGCTTTCAGATGGGACGGCCACACAGATTACTAGTCCGCCCCTGCTTGGGTTAGTTCCACATTCATTTATAAGGTTGGACTAAGTTTGATTCTTCATGTTCCTCTAATGCGACTCATATGACTCTCTCAAGGATGACAGCGATGAGAACACATGGCAGTGACAAGCAGATACAGAGAGGAAAAACAAAGGAAAACAGAGACAGACGGAGAATAAGAGAAAGAGAGACAGAGAGAGAGAGAGAGGATATTGCATCATGCTTTGTGCATAGCCTGGCTCCTGTCTCAGGGTGGAGCAGGGCAGCAGTGGGAACCCCCGGCCCTCTTCCTGTTTCCCACAAGCCCCTCTGGGCGCTGGCCACACTACCCTATGACATCACCGAACAGGAAGAGCCCCTGTCCCCACTTTTATCAATTCACTGTGATAGAGCATGTGTGAATTAATGTGTGTGTATATGTGTGTGTAGGATGGACAAAGACAAAGATAGGAAATGAAGAAAATGTTTTTTCTGTATATTCTAAGAGAATGGAGAGTTGCAGAGGTTTGTGTGCCTGTGTGAGTGTGTGTGTGTGTGTGCGTGTGTGTGTGTGTGTGTGTGTGTGTGTCAGTTTCTGTGTGTGAGTGTGTGTGTGTGTGGCAACACATTTGTCCACAAATGTATAAGCTGTATAAATGTGTAACTGTAAGAGTGCATATTTTCTCCCATTAATAGAATGAGACCATTCTCACCAAAATTTGCGCCAAGCTCCTGGAAATGATTACTCATGGCAACTGCTTTTTGGAAGGACTAGTGTTACCCAATGGCACTCATGTGTTTGACAGAGTTTTTATCACTGGGAACGGTAAAGGGCACAGATGCACAAGCCTAGACACACACACACACACACACACACACACACATATACACACACACACTCACACAGGCACACACACACACACATTTACACACCATTTATACACACACACACACACACTCACGCAGGTACATACACACACACACATTGACACACCATTTACACACACACACACACACACACACAGTCATACACACACACATTTACACACCATTTACACACACACACACTCACACAGGCACACACACATACACACACACACACACACACACACACATTTACACACACACACACTCACAAAGGCACACAGACAGACACACACACACACACATACAAACACAGACATACACACACGCAAACGCATGCATGCACACACACACACATGAATTTATTATTATTGTTATTATTATTATTTTAATAAAATCTGTTAATTTGTTTTTTTTATTCACCAGTCAACATCAGCGTTGTGGACAGTCATTATATAGCATTTATAGAAAAGGTAAAGAAAAAGTTGATAAACAATCACTTTGTTATGGGACACTATGACAACAAATTTTAACCGCACAGTCCTGCATAGTCTCTGTAGTTAATCAGAAATTTAAGTAACCAATCATTTCAGACTGATTGTTTAAATTGTAACTACATTGCCAATGGTTACTCTATAGTTGCAACTTTGCCCACTTGCTAAGAAATTAATGATTTGTACAAAGTAGTTTTAGTTTAGTGTATTTCAGACATAGGTAGGAGATAAACAAAGAACTCAGAAAAACATGCTATAAACAACAGTTATAAATTGATTCATATTTGATTGAGTAAAATGAGTATTTGATCCCCAACAACCCAGACAGATTTCTGTCTTCTACAGACTGTTTATGTGGAATGTGGTTATGACTCAGAGATGACAATCAATCAGTGATAGATACTCCTGGGCCCAGTTTTTCAAAGTGATCTGGATTTGGAAATCCCATTTTCTGCTATGTGGAATCAAGGATTACTTTTGAACAACTGTGATCAGAGATAGCAAAACATGGGATTACAATTGTGGATCACTTTTGAACTGTATTGAAAAACTGGCCACACCTACTGTACCCAGTCTCTCTCTATCCCCTCTCCCTGTCTGCTTTCTCTCCATAAAACCTGAAACTGACATCCAATTTAGTGACTGTTCATGTCTAGTGGGTGGGCAAACCTACAGGTGATCAAATAATTAATTTGACCACTATATGTACTGTGCATGTATATGTACTGTATGTGTGCTTACATATGTGTGTGTGTGTGTGTGTGTTTATGTATGTTCTGATATGCTTAAAGGAGAAGGAGAAGGAGAAGGAGAAGGAGAAGGAGAAAGAGAGAGAGACTCCAGAGCAGAGTGACTCTACCACTCTGATTGCCATCTTGGCCTCCTGTGGAGCTGTGGCCCTTATCATAGTGGGCCTGGCCATCTATACTTATCGTCATGGCAAGAACTACCGAAAGAATCAGGTACTAGCAAGGACTTTTTTTAAGTATTTCTACTACTGTTTGTCTGTATGCTCAGTAACAGGTGAAGATACAAAAAAATACATACTTCCACATGCAAAGGCTACATGTACTCTCAACTGGGGACAGACCATCTGATTTTTGTAGCCTTACTGTCATTAGAATGAAATTGAGCAGGCTAAAGGCTAATTTATAGTATAGTATCATTGCTAGTTAGTTATGACCATACGTCTACCAAATGAATTGTTGGTTTTAAATCCTGTAACTAGTCTCACAGTGACCATGCAACTGATCCGTGAAGATGATTGATTCAGTCTTAATAGTGTCAACAATGGAAAGAATGGCAAGGTTTCAAATCTGCTACTCCACATTCAAATACACTGATCACCACAACTACAGTTGATTACCTTGGGTCGGATCACCTGTGTGTGTGTGTGTGTGTGTGTGCAGGGGCGCTGCAAGGTGATTCTAAGGGCTGGCACTGACAGGGGACCCTAGAGAACATTTTAATAGTATAATCATTCATGTTTGGGAGGCCCAAAATTATATTCTATCATAGGGCCCAAAATTTCTAATGGCACCCCTGTGTGTGTGTGTGTGTGTGCATTGACAATCCATCATTTCTCAATCAGAGTTGATATTCATATACACACGTAGACACAGGATGAGATGACATGGGCACTCGCTTATACACATACAGAGAATTAAACTCTACTGCTACTGCTACTGCCTTTGTAGCAACACCTGACAGAGGAGCTGCAGACGGTAGAGAACGGTTACCATGACAACCCCACGCTGGAGGTGATGGAGGTGCAGCAGGAGACGCCCATGGAGAAGCGGCCCAATGGCGAGTTCAACGACAGCTGGATAGTCCCCATCGACAACCTGCTTAAAGAAGAGCTGCCAGACGAGGAGGACACACACCTGTAGACACACACACACACACACACACACACACACAGGTCACATAGACCTTACTTACACCAGATTATTAGACAAATCCACTCTCACACAACTATATATTCATCTGTCATCAAGTTACGGCTGACATGCTCACACACACACAATCACAAACTGCAAGGGTCATTTGACAATCAACTGGTGAATACATACACACACACACAAGCCAGTATACATGAAAACATATATACATACGTACAGTATATACATTGCACAAACTGATGGACTAGATGTACACTATGTTTGAAGACAGTGTATAATCCCCCCAGTCTCCTTCACAATCAGACCTGTTAATCTCCCCAAACCCATGTGTACAGATGGGAACTTAAAGGAGAAATCTGTCCATAGCCCTGTTGTTCTGGGTCACTGAGTGTTGTCTGTAGGAAAAAGAATGAGAAAATTTAACACAACATAGAACGAATAGTAAACTGACAGCTAACACTAACTGAATGGGGCACAGAAACTCACTTTTAGTTTTATTTTCCTATGCCCCATTCAGTTAATGTTAGCTGCCCGGTCTCTATCATAGTCTATGTTGTATAATAATTTCTGGTTCTTTTTCCTATAGACAGCAGTGACCTTGAACAACATGGCTATTGATTGATTGATTCACAACAGATTTCTCCTTTAAGGTCTTATAGAAGGTATCTTTTTTTTTTTTTGTAGCGAGCAGGCAAGTGGATAAGCAGTAGGTAAGATCTCTTACCTGGCAAATACCACTGCTGTCCTTATAGCCTTGAAACCCTCCACTGGACCATCTTTGGTGTCCTAAGTCAGACATCCCCATATCTTGCCTGCTTAAAGGACTGAACACCACCCATATCTTGCTTGCTTAGAAGGCTGAAAAAAATTGTTTTGGGACTCCATGCATATCTCAGTGGAAGGTTTTCCAATTTCCCCAAACACATGTACAAACACTGCTGAGTATTAAGTCTGGCAGAGCCAGGCCAGCAGTTCCTCATGTACCGTCATGTCTACTTTTAGCAATGAAAGTGGACAAAATAGAAACAAGGGGCTTTTCAAATCTGCTCATGGAATCATCATGGATCATATAATCCTCTCCATGACTTTTAGCATACACTTACAACTTGTCTGGGAAACGGACCCTCTGTCAGCCTAAACCAGTTGCAGTCGATCAACAGCATCAGTGTTGAAATCATTAAAGCTATACAGCAGGGGAAGAGCTGGTGAAGGGCAGGGGAAATGGGGGCATGTTTAAGTGCCCCAACCATTAAAGGGATTTGGCGGATGGACATTACCTGACTTTATAAAGCTGGCTGCAGCCAGCATTGCATTCTGGGTTGAAAATACCCAAAATAACCAATAGGAAGGGAATACGAAAGGGCTCTCAACCCAGAATGCATTGCTGGCTGCAGCTGGCTTGATGAAGTCAGGTAATGTCAAATTCACCTACTGATCTGCTGTAACACACTGAAAGAATGTATAGGCTTCTGCTGCATGTGCTTGTGCATGGTGAGTTTTGCTGGATCTGTGATAGTTTCAGGTGAAAGTCTGTGGCTGTTGAAGATTTTGTGTTGCATAAAACAGAAGAGAGGAAATGACTTCAGGACGGTGTTGTCTTGGAAAATAAAAATATAGATGCCTGAGCCTCAAGGTGATGGTAGGGTGACTCTTATGAACACAACCAGCTTATGCTGGGGTTGTAGTAATAATTGCTACAGGGAAAACACCCACCTGTGTAAATAGTGGCTTGCAAGTCCTTGTCAAAATGTTTGAGTTATCACCAGTGGCCTTGCTCCAATGTATGTTGTGTGTAAACCAAAAAAAAAAAAAGGAACGAAAAAAGGAAAATATTTAATGTAAAAGAAAAAAAAGGAGAAAAACATTTGGCCTCTTTTAAATGCAACAATTGGTCAGCATGGGAGTGGGACAGACCTTCTGTTCCAGTGAGAATGTAGTTTCAAGACTTCCATTATCTTTGTGTGTAGTGCTGAGAACCAGGCATTTCTCTCGGTCGCCCCCATGTGGCCTAACTTTGAACAGCTGCTGTTAATGGGCTAAAAAATGCCACAAATGAACCTTTTGAATTAGACCTGTGAGGCTCTATTTAGAATGAGCAAAATGGTTTGCTATTTCTTATTTTGTGTGAATATTTACTGCAACACTGCACAATCACTGTCAAGGAACTAGTCAAGTAGATGTGTCTAAGAATGTGCTTGGCTTTTTTATATTCACATAGTCAAGTATGTTGAATTGTAGATAGAAAATCACATAAACAACTATTCATTTCAGTCAGTAACTACAGGCTATCAGGATGTTTCACAACAGAAGGAATGCAAGCAGGAGGCTATTACGAGTAAGTGTTGAGACATACCCAAGCAAGTTAACTCAAAGTGGTAAACCAAAAAAAAGATTAGATTTTTGGCTTTTAGTAAGGATAATAGCCCTTGGGGCCTTCTATTAGGAGATGTACTGTTTCTTTCTGGGTTACCTTGCTCTGGTCTGTCACTAAAGGACAAACTAGCAATAGCCTCCATGTCACAATCCAAACTCTAGCATCGTGGATTACCCACCATATTTTTCTACACACTTCTCAACACTGTAATTTGTCACCAAAGTATGTAGTTACTGTTTGTTTTTGTGTATTGTTTTTATGTTTATTTGTTTGTTAGCCCGCAGTGGCAAACAAACAACAGGGGTCTGGCACACTGGAAGCTGCTCATGTCTGTTAAAACACAGAAAACAGCAGCCATCTTTGTATTTGTTTCCTATACCAATAAAATTATTTTCAAAAGGGTCTGTACTTGTATTCAGTTTCCATAATCAAACATATAATTTGTGTGTGAAAACATGACCTCAAGGTATGTTGTAACTGTTGTTGTGTGCCTGACTGAGGTCAAACATCACTTCCAAACAGCTTGTTTTATTGTGAGTCTGGGTTTTCTGGGCTTTCTTCTATCTGAGTACACGACTATTTAGAGACCTGGGGGCCAGATCTGGCCCATGGACGCAAGGGCATTTGACTGAGGGGAATTTTTTTTTCAAAAAAATTCTAAAATAACATGTTAACAAATTACACGCACACGAGATTGATGGAAGTAGTGACGTTTAAACCTATTCAGAATATTCAAAATGTGACACTGACTTTGAAAATGTCATGACTTCCACATGTACAGATGTGCAGAAAATTGTTGTTGAATATTGGTGCTCTCGCTAGAGATGCTCTCACAAGTAACGTGGCCTGATAGTTAGTTAACCAGTCTTTAGAACTTCAATATGATTCAGCTTCGGTTATTCTAAAAAAAAAGATCCGGCCCTCAAAACAAGTTATTAAAACTGATGTGGCCCTTGATGTCAAAAAGGTTCCCAACCCCAGCTTTAACCAATCATACTTAGTCTTCACAATTATTCTCTGTGCGGTTTTAAAGTCTGTAAGTGACGTTTGAGCTCAGAAAACACAAGGACACACACACACACACAAAACATTTTTTTTACGAAAAAAAAAAAAAAAACCTGAACAAAATACATTCTTTATTATTTTGTTTTACGGTATGTACATTACATACATTGCAAATTCTACAGTGAGCTTCTACACATTCAGCTGCGCCATAGTGTAGTAACCCCTCAACCCCACTCCCTGCCCCAGGCCCTTCCATCCTCCCACACCCCAACACTGTTGCACCGGAGCTGAGGGGAGGAAGGGTAGGGGGATGAAGAGAATGAAAAAAATAGAATGAAAAAAAAAGAACAAAACAAAAAAAAAACACTCAGGTCCTCCACGCAGAGAAAAAAAGCAAACGAAAGTTAATATATTTGGCATTGTGGATGAACAAAAAAAGGTGCTTTCTTTTTTTTATCGATAACATTATAGGTTGGGTTTTTGAATACTTCTTGATGAAACTTGATGTGGTACAAAATGAAACCCAGTTCTAGTGACTATGGCAAAGAATCCAATCATAATTTTTCTCTTTTTATCTTTTTTAAACATGGACAAAGTCAAAAACATTATTTTCAAAATGACATGTCAGTTAACCCATGAACCATATTCACTAAGTTAGATCAAGGGGATAATTGTGTATATCTTGGTATCACAAACACACACACCCAGAGACACACACAGTTTCTCAAATGCACGCACACGCAAGCACACACACACACACACCGACCCACGCACGCTATGTACTCGTGGACAAACACTTGACTCACTTTAAGAGATAATACTGAGAGCGTTATGACACCACTAGGTGTTTGAGCCAATCACGGCTCAGAGAGCGGCTGACCCGAGAATGAGCTGCGACTGAAACAGACGCTCGGGACAACTGCATCATGGGAAATATGAGCCAGCTCACCAGAACAAACAGCCAACTCAAACACACACACACACTTACTTCCTCTTGACTTGTGCACTTTGAGAACTCACACAGAAGGAAGTCGACAGAAATAAAGAGGGGATACAACAATAAATAAATGAACAAAATTGTTTACGACACACTCACACATACACACCTCTAGCTAGCCTGAATAGGAAAAAGTCCACAGCAATCTTCATGTCAGGGTCTGTTCAACAGAGGCAACATGGACAATGGACACACAAAGACTAACTCCATCCCACACAAATAACCTGGGAAGTATGAGACTGTGAGTTGACCTGTCTTGCTCTCTCTCTCTCTGCCACACACACACACCTCCACACACACACACACACACACACACACACACACACCTCCACTTTGGGGACTTTGCTGAAAGTTCTTTCTAAGTTTCTAATGGTCTCTCTACCTCTCTTGCTTACAACACACACGCAAACACACACACACAGCTTTCGACTCCTTAACCTGTACAGAAAGCCCTTGCAAACCAAAGCAATTAATTGCACTCAACCCTTACACACAAAACTCTGGTTTGGAAAACACACACACAACACACACACAATCTACGCACTAGAGATGGCTAACTAAATGACAGAGACTCTTTTGTTCTGTTTGTGAGAGAAAGTGCACATAGTCAAGTTGGCCTAGTTAGCACCCTAGAATTCACACGCAAATAACTCAAAGTTTAGTAGTGTCAGCATTACAACCTCTACCCCCGAAACACAGACAGACACACACAGACAGAATGTGCATAAGAATGCTGCCCGGAAATAAATTTTCGGAAATCTAAATGTTCCTAGCCCCAAATTTTGTGTGTGTGTGTGTGTGTGTGTGTAAGAGTGTGTGTGTGTAGCTACAAACTGTAAGTAAGGTAGTGGGGACAAAAAAGAAAAGAAAAACAAACATACAAAACTCTCAATTCTCTGCTTCAATCCAGTACCAACTCATACATTAGAAACATCAACACTTAATTCCAGCAAAGAATTGTGGGAAATGTCCTCAGCTCAACACAAAACCTCAAATGTAGTGTCAAACACACACAGCCCAACAATCTACACACACTCCAACGTCAATGTGTATGATGAGTGTCCATAAACATACAAGTCTGTGTGTGTGTGTGTGTGTGTGTGTGTGTGTGTGTGTGTGTGTGTGTGTGTGTGGTTAGGAGTCTTATTCCTTCCAATGCAGCACTATGTTGAAGGAATTTGACTCCCATAATAAGGAATATGCTGAGAGACTGTCTAGGATGTGAATTCTTCAGCTGAACACAACTGTATCAACACAGTTCCACATCATGTATGGTACATCATTCCCACTGCAAATTCTAAGCCATATCACAGGCTTGCTTGAACAGACACAAACACACACACACCTACTTTGTCTTAATCATACACACACACACACACACACACACACAAACGGAAAGCACATGATTTCATAGGCATACTGGCCCAAACACTCACTCTCAGACTCACTCACTCACACCTTTTTGTGGTTTCACTCTCACAACTAACACAAACATCAGCTATGTAATATATTAACAGACACACACATACACACACACACACACACACACACACACACACACACACACACACACACACACACACAGACAGTGCAACTTCTCCACCCCCGACCAAACCAACTCTTTCTGGCCTGGCTGGCTTGCCAAGGGGATGGGTGGCGAGAGCAACTGTCCATCAGCAAGTGAGAAAGGGCGGGGCTACAGCGTTATGAGGTCGACCAGGTTGCCTTTGGGCGGGGCCATGCTGTCAGGGAAGAAGTTGACGAGCATGTCGAAGAGCTGTGTGCGCTGGGCGTAGGTCTGGTCGACGCCGGAGAAACCTGAGACACACACACACACACTCATATTACTGCCTTCACAGTGTCGGGAAATAGCACTTAGGCAAACTTTTACTTTCAAAATCTGATCACCATCATCAAAAGTGCCATTGAATAGAACTTACTAAGTAACGGCTTAGGACTCTTCCTACAGCTTTGAGAGTATGTGTGCAGCTGTACTTTTGAATGCATCTCTCTTACAAACAAAGGATATAAATACAATTTCTTCCCATAATACTGTATATGTCCAAAAGGCCATCAGCACTGGTTTTGTGAGTGCAAATCCAAGGTCTGTTAGCATACAGTGCCATGCTACAAATGCAGGTGTGACTTGTGATTTCTGGGGTTTGGTGACAAAGGACCAAACTAGAATAAGGGGCAACTCCAGACTGACCTGCTGAGTAAATTGAAGTATCAAAGGAGCATAGAGTGAGAGCTTGAAGAGGTGTGTGTGGGGGAATACAGGCTTACCCAGTGGAATGAAATCTGAGTTGGACTTGAAGAGAGCTGAAGGAAGCAGCTGGAACTAGAGGGACAGACAGAGCGAGAGATAGTTGAGTATTTTATCCACACACACACACACACACAAACACACAATGGACTGTACTTACATAGATAAAGCCCTCCCTGACCTCTCTCACACAACACCTCAAACGTTGTCTGACACTTGCGGATTCAAAGACTCACACTCACCACACATACAAACAAACACACACTCAACACACACACACACACACACACAATCACGCCCACAAGAACACTACATTTTATAACTACACACATACAGACATCAAGTTGCTTATATAACTTCACACACACTCCCACACACACACACAGACACCACGCCCACAACAAGTTGCTTATATAACTCCACACACGCACGCACGCACACACACACACACACAAACCTCTTTAGTCTCATCAGGGTCTGAATGGTCGACAGTCAGAGAGAGGTCATTCTGCAAGTACTTCAGAGCACTCAAGGGTTCAGTCTGTGCCTTCTCTTCAAACCTACACAGACACAGACACACAGAGCTTTCAGAGAGATTTTACAGAAAGGCAAAATATTAAAATTTGTGTATGCAAGTTTTTACATGCAGAGCAAAAGATGCTGAGAGATGGTTGGATGAGTCAGAACTCTGTCCTTCCCCCAGTGGCCACTGGAGGGCGGTAGTAAGACTTAACTAGTACTGAGGCTGACAGGAGCCGTTATGATCCATACCAGCTATTATAACTGTGACCGAAAACACCACACTGACAATGCCAAAGCCTAGATTAGGAATTCAACCGTGCCTGTGTGTGTGTGTGTGTGTGTGTGCTTCTGTGTGTGTTCTTCTGTGTTAAGTGTGTGAGGACTAGCAATCATGAACATTTTATGGTTGTGACAAGCCCAAATAGCATGTGTATGTGTGAGAGAGAGAGAGAAAGAGAAAGAGCGAGAGAGAGAGAGAGAGAGTGTGAGAGGAAGAGAAAGAGGAAATAGGGCAGCTGAGTGGTAACCATGGTGATGGGTGCGAGGCAAGGCGCTGCTGATCTGACCTGTACTTCCTGATGAGGTATCTGCAGTGACGCAGCAGGTACTCTTTGGAGGGTCGGCACAGCTTCAGTGACCAGAAGTCGTCCAACCGCATTTTAGGGGAGCACGACTTCCCTGGATTACCCCCAAATAGGTAATGGACCTACACACACACACACACACACACACACACACACACACAGAGAAGGTGCAGATGGTTCATTAGTATACATGTTCGGAGTGTGTTTGTGTGTGTGGATGTGTGTGTATACAACATCAATAATATAAGCACGGCACTGACTCTGTGAGCTGGAGGGAGGGGGAGAGAGTGTGAGTGAGTGCAGTGTGTGTGTGTGTGTTTGTTAGATGGAGGGAGGAAGGGATGACAGAATAAGTGAGCATACAGTGAGTGTGTGTGTGAGTGTGCGTGTGGTACAAACTTTGTGCAGTTCATCGTAGACTAACTGATGGGCAAAGCGTGGACACGGCTCCTCCTCCTGGAGGCTCTTACTGGGGGCCTCTTTCACAGCCTGGTCATTCTTGTACACACATGACCTGAGAACACCAGCACGCACACACACACACACACGCATGTTACAGATGGACACAAACTAGACCGACAGACATGGGTGAAGGTATTACAAAAACAAACAAAAATCACACTGAGCATAGAATTCTAAAAGATGGATGATCTCACACTCTTTGTGAAATGCAGATGACAGAAACCTGTCTAGTGAAACCAGTGAGGTACTGTGACATCTCGTTCTTATACAAACACTCTCAAACAACTGCTTCATTTGAGAGAGAGAGAGAGCTTTTTCTCCTGGTATTTAAAGAGCGGAAAACACACACACACACACTCCTGCTTACATACACACACTCCCACACACCAGCAGTCAGAACATTTTGTCCCTTTCTGGAAGGCAAACCAATTGCAAATTCACTTTCTGAAGGTCGTGGGCACCTTTGAAATATTCATGTTGTCCTGCTGCCAACATTTCATTGTGTGTGTGTGTGTGTGTTGTTTTTTTTGCCTGTTTATGAGACAAATGGAAATTCTTCAAGGCGTATGTTGGGCGTTCCCAAACTTTTTCAAAACCATCAAGGGTTTTTTTCCAGCTTAGGGTTGTGTAATGTGCAACTGACCATCACAAACCGTGCACGCACACGCACACACACGCAGAGCGTAGCTATAAATCCCCTGTGGGATTTCAGTAGCCTAGAAATCTAGACAAAACCTAGCGGTAGCAAATAGTTTTGCTCAGCCAGTCTATCTAGCCACACACCATGAGGCCATGGTCTTCTACCAAGGCTTCGTAAGACGAATCACAATGCTCTATCTTTGTAGAGTTGTTGGGTGATCTTAGCACGATGACGCCAGGGCTACTATGGTGCAAAAAAAGACAACTAACATAGCTGTGATTGATTGTAGCACTATCCTATTGCGTGCAAGACAACTGTTGATTCTGCCCCTAGGATTAAGCCCGGTCTATTAGTCATGGCCAGACTATACATTTTGATGTTACAGTCTGGCTCGTCAGGCTAGGATTTTAGGTGTCTCATCTTATTTGAGCATTAAAGATCATTAGATTGCTCATAAAAGAGTATTAGATCATTAAAACAAAGCCTTGGCAACAACATTGCAGATAAACTTTCATACCACTCCATCAATTGCAGGTTACTGTTTCTGTTTACTGTTGCTTTAACGTCTTTACTAACTAAAGCAGCCCTAGCTAGATTGTTTCTTGAATGACAAGCAAAAGAACTCTGAGCATCACTTAATGTCTTGCATATAAACCACTCAGATTAATGTGAACTTTCATCTCGAGTGACGACCACTTGTGGAAGGCAAATTCTGTACAATACATCTAGAAAGCAGTCATTACAGGTGACATCCAGTCAATCCATAGTCCTGTTCAATGTCACCAAATGCTGTGTGTAGGGAAAAGAAGTAAAATACTTGATACAACATTGACCGAATAGCATACCACACACTTATCTGGGTTGATTTAGAGTTAGTTTGATTTACATTTATTTTAGTTTAGCTAGTTTCATTTGGATTGCCCAGGCACAGCGTCATACACCCGTGACCATGTGGATGACACACAAACACTTCTGTCTGAGGTCACCGAGTGCAGTGGGTAGGAAAAACAACAAGAAATGAAACCCCAGAATTTCACCCGCTTGTTTATCACCCCTCAATCTCTTGGGACACGTCATGTGCCAATACTCAGACGTTCAGGATAATCAGAAGACAGAAGAGCAAGATAAATATCTAATACACTGGGAAAATCAGGAAATGCCTTCAAAACATCATCCTGTTTTTGAGGAGGTTTTATTCAATCTCTTGAAATGCTTCAAATGTACTACTGTTTGCTGCACGGTGTAATGAAACAAACTGTTCTGATGCTTGCTCAATTTGTGCGGGTATTGTTTGTCCCAGTGCAAATGTTAGTCAGTGCGTGTGTGTGTGTGTATTACCCGCTCCTTCTAAAAACAGGACAGAGTGAGGACAAAAACCCCCATTTATCACTTAATTTGATAATGATGCCACAGCACCACCATCGGGAGTCCGGTTTGTGTTTGTTTGTGTGTGTGTGTGCAACAAACACACCAGTTGTTGCGGGCAATATCGTAGATCCAGAAGGAGTTGCGGACGTTCTCCTCACGCTTGTCCTTGTCCTTGCTGAGGCCGGAAAGCACGTGGATCTCATTCAGCTCGGGGTCAATGGTGGCGCGTTGGGTGAAACCCGTCATCGGAACTACACACACACACACACACACACACACACATTAGAATAGATACACACTCGCAAAATTATGGGTACTTACCCACACTGAGAACATATTAACATAAATGACATGATCAAAAAAATATTGGTACACACACACACACACACATTCTCATCCCATACACACAACTTAAAGACAGCCACATAAAAACCAGCATAAAAATATGCACTCACAGACATTAGCACAGATAACCAATGCTCCATAACTGATGCAATGGCAGAGAAAATTATGAGGGACAATAACTCATGGACATGGACAAACACAAACAAACAAACACAAACACACACAACAAAGAAAAATAAATGCATTGGACACATACAAACCCACAAAAATGCACACCCAACTTTATGGGAAAGAAAAAAAAACATCCAAACAAATCTTCATGATTACCTTGCATGACACACACACACACTTCTGCTTAATTGGAATCTTTCCACATCTTACGCCATTACTAGTGAGTGACTGAACCAGACTCATTGAAGATATTATGATCATAGACAGACAGGCTACAATAGCTGGGTCTCTACAGTGGACTGATGGTGCTTTAACATCATCCACCATCTTCACCACCTCATAGTGTAGTAGATCTGGAGAATTAAAGATGAGGACAAACAAGAATTTACATACTCTAACACACACACACAAGCAGAGGAATGCACACACACACACACACACACAAGGGCGTTTACACTGGCCAGAACAGAAGAGAGATAAACATTTGTGAATGATTATATTTGGGTTGTTTCCTTCCTGCCAAAATACAAGCTGTTCTCTTTCTCTCTGCCCCACCTTCCCTCCCTCTTCGCCCCCAACCCCCCCTCCCCCATCCCAACCCCCCATCCCTCCATCCCTCCCTCTCCCTCTCTGCTTTTTATACCCTGTTCGTGCGTCAGGTCGTCCTGCTGAGATTTTACACAATCTGTTTACAGGGACCGGAAGTGTGTCAGAGCCCCCTGTGTGTGCATGTGTGTGTGTGTGTGTGTCACTGTGACATCTCCAGCAACCAGGCCTGCACTTGTTGACTGATCTTAACACAAGGAGTGGAAATGCGGGTTAATTCATAACCGGATACTGTCACAACTCTTTTTTTCCCCCCAATGACATCGACCCATCAAGATGAGCAAAGAGTGCAGGCAGGCTGATCTGACCGAATAGCAAATTGGCAGCTAACATTAACTGAATGGGACACAGAGACTCACTTTCAGTTAATATTAGATGCCGGTTTGTAGAGCAGAGATGAGTGGAGTTACTTTATTAATCCCGAAGGAAATTAAGGTCTCCAGCAGCGTATAAACATCATAAATATATCACATATAACATATCCCACATATACATCTATATATACATATTGTTATTCAGTCTATGTTACATTGAATTGTGTCATTCTTTTTGGTTTTTTACAGACAGCAGTTGATTCACAACAATTTTTTTTTTCTCTTTTGACAGAAAGAGCCAGATAAGATTACTTGTTCAAAAGCAGCCCATCAAGCCACATATTTTGAATAGACGTCTGCCTTACGCACTTTTCCAAGGAATAAAGCTCAACGCTTCCTCCGTTCACAGGAATTACAATCTGTCAGCGTCATTGTAACAAGTCAGATGTGTTTCCTTTTGATCAGGCTATTATAATCAGAGGAGCACACAAAGCAACATTATGCATTGTAACGGTAAATGTCCCTGGATTGGACAGGAGAAGACGGGGCAGGAGGGGTGGAATGGGGGGGGTGCGGTGGGTCACAAACAACTGCAGCCTAGGGGCCCCACTACACCTTAAGGTAAGTCTGGGAATCTATTAAATTTGTTTGGGCAAATCCCTGTGGACACACTCGTCTTGAAACTGATCTCCAAAAGCCTACCATCTCAGGAGCCAATCCCAACTGCTCATTGTTGACAAGGCAGATGTGTTTGTAGTAATTGCCAAAGGGCTTGGTTAAAAGTTAAATCCAAAACCACTGTATGTTTAATTCCACCACTGGTCACACCCATTAGGAATTGGAAATGAACCAGCAAGAGTCCATTTTCCAAATGAGAACTGGGCTCGTCTCGGCCAAACCATTACCAGAGTTATGAATTTGTCAATGAAACTTGTGTTCTGTCTACATGGGAATCCACCTCCAGTTTACTACCTCAGCTCAGACAGCCCACACATGTATACACACATGTAGCCTACACACTTTAAGTCACACACAGTCCTATAAACGCAAACAAACAGGGTTCCTCCATGACATTATCGTGTCAGATTATTGTCTGCTGTCAAGGACAGACAGGCACATGCATGTGTTTAAAAACACTGGCCACTGGGGACTACTATCGAGAGAGAATAAACGTAACTCACTGCAGTTCTGGCAACCCATCAGCTTGGTTTCACCGGAAGGGACTGGATGAGGGACTTCCCAAGAAATTGTGTGTGTGTGTGTGTGTGTTGTGCTATTCCAGCCTCAGCACTGCTTGAACCCTGAGACTGGCCTCGCTCGGAATAAAGAACTAGTCTCTTCCACAAGCAATCATTCCCGGATATCTCTCTGATGTGTCTCTCTCTCTCTCACAAGCACACGCACCCTTTCATCTCTACCCCTTCTCCTTCCCCCTTCTTTCTCTCGGGTGCTGGACACTCCTGGACTATTTGTTTTGTTCTCCAAGCAAGACAAAAGGCAATGACATCACCCACAGTGGCATGACAGCACCATCACTTTCTTTCCAGAAACCTCCCTGGAAGATGACAGTCTTGGGCAAATATGGGACTTACAGGAAAAAGGTGACATCGCCCCCAGCTGAGTCACACCAACTATCACAATGACAAGGCAATACACACTTGGACAAAGACACAGTTTGTGAAAGTGTATTTGCGTCTACATGTGCGTGTGTGTGTGTGTATCCGTCTGTCTGTCTGTCTGTCTGTCTGGGCATGGGGTGCATTTGCTCTACTGACACAGTTATCTCCACACTTACTGCGAGCAGCTTTTGTTGATTTAAAAAGTAAAATGCCTCACCATTTAAAATGATGATGTCAGTATCATTATCACATCATCAAACATTAACCACATTAGATATTGTATTCCTCATTTATTTCTCAACTTTTTTACTCATTTTATTACCTTATATCTACTATTTTTATCATCTATGGCAAACAAAATCTCTGTACTGAGTGTAGTGGTAGGTTATTTGATAGTAGTTACCTAAATGATGGAAAGATCCTCTATGTGTAGGTGATTCACAGTAAAAATAAAGATGAGACGATATGGTAGGTTATTTGACAGCAGTAATCTAACTGATGGAAAGACCTTCTACATGTAGGTGATTATCATTATTTTACTTATCTATATACATTGTTTTAAATTTTTCAATCATTTTGTTTATTTTACCAACTTAGTTTTCTTTTTTCTCAATCATTTTTATGTCATTTTATTTTCTATTATTAACTGTTCTTTGTCTTTATCTTTGTAAAGCACACTGAACTCTTTGTATAAAATGTGCTATATAAATAAACTTGCCTTGCCTAAATCAACAACAACAACAACAACATAAAAATGACACAATGACACAATGCTAGAACAACTGTCCTTGGGAAACATTATTTTCCACAACAACACTGACTGAGACTAGTGTTTGTTTTGCCTGGCTAAGGTGGGTGTGGCCCGCCGGGTGTGCCGTGTGGTGATTGGCTGGCAATGAGGTCATACCCATGCCCGAGTCCTTCTTGGTCCCGTCAGAGATGATCTCTACGTGGTCAGCATCCACGTCGTAGCTGAAGAAGTCATTCAGGTACGTCTTTGACCTTTGACCTCCGAAGACATACAGACAACGATTCCTCTGTAAGGAGAGGAAGAAGAGGAAAGAGAAAGGGAAAAGGAAAGAAGGGAAGAGAATATCAGAAAAGAAAAAAATGGAAAGAAGAGGGGAGGAGGAGTGAAGAGTGAATGCCAGAAAAGGGGAGAGGAGACAGGGGAAGAGGAAAAGAGAGTAAATTAAAGAGAGAAGAGGAAAGAGATACGTGAACGAAGAGAAGAGTGAATGAAAGGAACAGAGTGTATAATGTAAAGAAACGAAAGCAGAGAGAGAAAGAGAGATTGAAGAGACATGGATACAGACAAAAGGTTTTGAGAGCAGTTGCAGAAGAGACAGATGACAGATATTGGAGAAGAGAACAGGGGGATGAAGGGATGAGAAGGTGGTGAAAAAGAGACAAATAGAAGTATGAGTAAACAAAAAGAAAGATGGTAAGAAATTACAGAGGGAATATTGGGGAGAGTAGAAGGAGGAAATGTGTAGACAGACAGACAGACAGAGACAGATAGATAGATAGAGACAGACAGATATATAGACAGACAGACAGACAGACAGATAAAAAGGAGATCAATATGCATGAGGCTAATACACTCTGATTTTTCCTTAACTAAAAATTGCTCAAGGACTTTATATTAGATGACAAGAGAACATCAAATTTAGATTGAAACAGCACAATGTCCTCAGGGTACATGTGTTTTCATGTGATACAAGTGCAATGTGTGTGTGTGTAGCCAACTGTAATGTGTGTGACAGCATACAAGAGTGTTCATATTTGAGATTTTCCTTGCATGAATGCATGTGATGTCTGCCTCATTCAATATACATAATCGGAGAATGTGGACAATTGGATTGGAATACATTCATCTAAGCATTTATGTGCGCATATTTCAGAGAATGTAACTCTGTGTGTGTGTGTCTGAGTAAAGGTAAAAGTGTGAGTGACAGAGCAATGTATGTATGTGTTTGTGTGTGTCCTCTTGTTTGTGTAAATGTGTGAGTGTATGTATTCAGTCTCTAATACAGCACAGTGCAAGGATGCAGTAGTGTGTGAGGGTGTGTATGTGTGTGTGTCCATGTTCCTTTACCGTGTGGAAGAGCATGCAGTGTCCGATGCGTGACTGCACGTCCTCTGGCCCGGCGTTGCAGGAGTCCTCACGCAGGAGGCTCCAGGTTGCTGTGGCGCAGTGGTACGCAAACAGGCCGCTGAACTGAGGCTCCGACGAGCGCCCGTCATCCACGCTTCCGTTGCACGTCAGGATGCGACCGCCGAATGTGTAGATCATATGCTTCTCTGAGTCCATGCACATCTGAGGGAGGGAGAGGGAGAGGGAGAGGGAGAGGGAGAGGGGGAGTGGGAGAGGGAGAGGGAGAGAGAGAGAGAGAGGGAGAGGGAGAGGGAGAGGGAGAGGGAGAGGGGGAGTGGGAGAGGGAGAGGGAGGGCAAGGGTAATATGGAAGAGAAGGACAAAAGTGACTGCAGAGATTGGGTCAGGGTAATAGAACAAAACCAATATGTGCCCACACAATGGTCTCAATATCCGTGCCTGAGACAAGTTCTCTGCAGGCTACACTCAACAGTACACATCCAATTGGGCTTGGGAAATAACAGTTCCCAGCATTAGAGAGGCAGATTTGTACTAAACAGCTGTCAGTATAGACAACACTGTGAAAAAAAAAAAAAAAAACCTATTCGCATTGGTAAAGGATAATTAGACAGTTCACAGTCATCTCCCCTGCTAGGATCATGTCAATCGGTGTTGACAGTTTTCAAACGTTTGTGGATCAGGTCATCCACATTAACACAAGAAAAGACGCGTTTTCATCCAAGAAAACTCACGATTTGGAATGGTCATGCTTCAAGAGAACATCACTGAAAGAATCACTGGAGTAGTATGGATGAGGAACACAGATTTAACAAGGTTGCTGTGGAAGTGTGAATACACACTTAATGTGTGAAAGCATAAAGATGAGGTTGACAAGTTCACTTGGCTGCTCTGTGTGTGTGTGTGTGTGTGTGTGTGTGAGTGCAAGTCATCCACCAGAGGTCTGGACACCCTGGACCAAGTACTGGCTCATGAATCCTTGCTAATTAGGCTCCTGGGAAGTGTGTAACATCTCTGAAGTGAACATGCTGCTTGCTTGCGTGTGTGTGTGTGGTTGTATGTGTGACCTCACCTGATGGTCAAACACCAGCCTGAGCCCTCTGTCAACTAAAGTGTCTGTGCTAATTAGGCTCCAGTGTGTGTGTGTGTGACTGGCTCAAGTGAGTGTGTGCACATGTAAACATTTCTGTGTGCTATGTATATGTGTGTGTGTGTGTGAGTGAGAGAGAAACCACATACCTGGTGATCAAACACCAGTTTAGGTCCTCCATCGGCTGACGTGTCCTCACTGAGGAGCGTCCAGGTGTTGTTGTCGATGTCGTAGCAGTAGAAGTCGCTCTTGAGGGACTTGCTGTTGCGCACCGACGAGTCCAGGTAGCGGCCCAGGGTGTAGATCTGTCGTCGCTGTGAGTCAATGCACATCTTATGACAGGACCGTGCACTTGGACCACCCTGAGCAGAGAGAAGATGCAGGGAGGCAAGGGAGGGAAGGAGGGAGAGAGAGAGGGAGAGAGAGAGAGAGAGGGAGGGAGACAGAGACAAATTACTAGCATTTCATAACAAACACACATCACACACACAGAGACAAATTACTAGTATTTCCACCATGTTGACTCAAGAGTACAAATACCACAGCTGGTGGTGAATAATAGGCTCCAATAGCAAAGACCTACATTCAAACAAGCCCAGATGGATGGAGCAAAAAGGAGGCACCATCACAGAGGAGCGAGTCTGACCCTCAGACCCCACCATGCAGAACTAGAAAAGAACTCAGTTTCCCAGAAGTCCACTGTTCCCTTCTCAATACAGAAGGGGAGGTAGCCTACAGTAACCTATGAGGGCTGTCATGACTAGTTTCAATCCACAATCCTTGGTCCTTTCATAACTGTTAAGACAGTCAAAGGCAGATGTTGTTTTCTTATGCCGACCACCGATTTGCCAAGTATCCATACAAGCATCATTTGACTACGCAGTGCGGAGATGTTGACCACAACAGAGTTGGTCATGCAAAACCACTCCACCATGAAATGCACCACTATGATAAGGCCAAAAAGGCAGCTACTGTAATAATAATGAATCACCACAATCCAAGCCGAATGTTTTAATTATGACAATTAGTCCATCATAATTACCTCCACCAAGGAGGTAATATTTTTGCCGGCAT
Organism: Tenualosa thibaudeaui; assembly: GCA_027481765.1. NCBI lineage: Eukaryota > Metazoa > Chordata > Actinopteri > Clupeiformes > Clupeidae > Tenualosa > Tenualosa thibaudeaui. The sequence continues at coordinate 226,960 of JAIFZK010000088.1, forward strand.
TTGTGTACAAAATAACTTAAAAAGCACTACACGGATTTGAATGAATTTTTGGACAACATGTGTATTGGGACAAGGGACAGCTGATTAAATTTTGGTGGTGATCCAGATATCAGTGACCCTATTGCCTTGGCGGAGGTCTGCACTCTCCGAGTGCTTTTCTAGTTTACTATTAAAGTGCTGTCAATCCCATATCACCACCATACACACTAACAAGACCATCTTCAAATCAGGTGCCACAACACAGACTGCATTTTCTAAACCCAGTAACTATATATATGTGACAAATCAACTTTCCTTTTATCCTTGTACTATTGTTTTTCATTATTTTCTTTCTTTCTGTCTTGGTCTCTCCATTCTTTTTTCTATCTATCGTTCTGCTTTGTTATGTAGCTTGTATTTCAACTCGCACAAGCAATGCTACAGAGATTGATTGGAGTTGATGGGATCATTCTCCACGTCACTGTTATTCATTCTCAGACCATCAGCATTAGCCTGACACCATCTCCTTGGCAACCACATATAGGCCAACTACAAAAGCAGTTCCCATGACATCCACAGTGATGACAGCGATGTATACGGTCATGGGAATAAATACATACAGTCTCTGCTATAGGACAGACATGGAGACACTTGGGCCGTCCTGTGAGATTGCATGTCATCACTTGGTAGATGGTGGCAAGAGTTAACAGATTAGAGAGAGAACAAGAGATGGTGTCAGGTCACACACACAGCTACGTCAGAGTGGAAAGTCCCCAAGTGTCTCTCTCTCTCTCTCTTTTTCTCTTTTCTTTGTTCTCACTTTGTATTTTTTCCTCTCCTCCCTGTTCTCTCCATTCTCCCTCTTCGTCTTCTCTCCTTCCATTCCTTCTCTCTTCTCCCTCCCTTCATTCACCCTCCCCTTTTCTCTGTGGTATCAGCAGCCATTCGGTTTATTGAGTTTAAGAGTGGCTGCTCCTTCCTTATGTAAACAGCCCTGACACACACATATACACACACACACGATCCTTCACAGGACTCTGGATGAGTGGACAGAGAGGGTCGCTATGTACCAGGTACATGACTGAATGTGAGCTAAAAAAAACAAGCTACTGCAAGAATCATATGATCATATATAATCATAATATAATCAGTCAAGTATCATGTGATCATATACAAGAATCACTGTTCACTGTGCCTTACCAATTTTGCACTTTACTCTGCCTACAGTACAATGCATGGTATAAAAATGTATGTGTGTGTGTCTGAAGTGTCCCAGACTAGGAAACCCATCTGACACATCTGTTCCCATGTGCGTTTCTGTACATTAGCTGGTTTACTGCATTGTATTTATATTATTTTTTTATTTTAAACATTTCTTTACTACACATTGCATTTCAGATTGTTTATTATATTACACTACATATTGTATATTTTCTTATTATGCTCTTTCTCCTCTTTGTATTGTTATTGTGTTGTACAATTATTGTGTTTGTCCTACATGTCATGCTGCAACTGCAAGTGAGTTTCCCAGCTTGGGAAAGTACATCTATGTACTAGTCTGTACTAATCTAGTACACCCCATCTGATCATATTATAATCATATGATCAGTCATGGAGCTGGTAGCTGCTTTCACACCTGTGTACAGACATTTGTGTGCACGTGCATGCACGTGTGCACAAGAATTATGTCAACGAAACCAGCCGTCCAAAGTGCAACATGTTTACGTGGGAGTCGGGCAACTCAAGTGTGGCAGCCAGGTTCACTCTAGTCAGATGCTGCTTGTTGGTCTTGTGTGAGGAGCTCTGCCGAAGTGAGGAGCCAAGGGAGCCACACACACACACACACATACACACACACACACACACACACACACACACCTTATCTGCCTGCTGTCCTTTTAGCTTGGCTTTGCTTTAACCAGGGAGGGGAACTGCTGCATGAGAGTCGCAAATGTTTATTAAGTTCTGTGTTCAATTTTCACAAGGGGGAGGGGGGAAAATGCAGACTAGAGTCAAGTCCTTCCACGCTGATACAAAAGATCATTGAAACATTTATATTGTGACGTTATGCGACACTCCCACTTATGCAGACCAAAACTATTCACATTTGCTCCCATTGTAACGTAACAATCTTGGTCAGTATTCAATGATTTTTGCTTTAACTGTCCTTATCCGCTGGCAGACTACTCCCTGTTGCGAAACCGGACACAGCGCGACACAGCGTTTGCCCGCTCTTTCATTCACTCGATCAGAGTGTGCTATCTGAGTACGGGAATACCCCGAGGGAGTGTTTTGAAAAGGTCTTTTATACAAGAACACCATAACACACACACACCTCCTTCTCTGTGTCTCTGGAGAGGCAGGCCCACTGGTTGTCCTGAACACTGTACGCCCAGAAATCTGCCAAATCCTGTGTGCCATCCCAGCCACCAAACAAATATACCGTCTCTGAGAGAGAGAGAGAGAGAGAGAGAGAGGTAAGAAAATAGATACGAAAAATATAATTATCCAGGTGTCAATTGTCCAACTTTGCTTGTTTTCACAGACAAACACACCCATGAAGACAAACACACACACACACAGCCCTTACTCAACCTCTTCAGCGTCAGAGACCACTACACACACACACACACACCCCTTACTCAACCCTTTCAGAGTCAGAGACCACTCTGTATGGTACATTATAGGATAATCAACAAATGATATGAGTATCACTTTAAAAGTTTAAACAGTTTAAACAGTTTAAAAGTTAAAAATTAGTAGACAAAAGTGTATTCACTACTACTTTGCATTCCTCTGGCTATCACATAGCAGCCTGGTGTGTGTGTGTGTGTGTGTGTGTGTGTGTGTGAGTGCGCGGTGTGAGGGTGTGTAAGTATAATGAATGAGGAGAGGTGTGAGTGTGTGTGTTTTGGCATTGTGTGGGTGGAAATGTGTGTGTGTGATTGTGTGGGAGCGTGAGTGTGTGTGTGTGTGTGTGTGTATATATATAGAGAAAGCATGCTCTATGAATGGGCCAGTCTAAACTCAGGATCTCTATTGATTGGAGTGGAAAGCTGGAATGTGGTGACCCAGTAGGCAATGCATGTGTCCAAAGACGATCACCATGGCAGCATGACTAACTCTTTGTGTGTGTGTGTGTGTGAGAGAAAGAGAGAGAGAGAGAGAGAGAGAGATAGGATGAGGGAGAGAGAGAGAGAGAGACACGATGGTGAGGTTACTCTAGGTCAGTATCTGCTAGTCTGGACCACTGACTCTGCTCACATTTTACTCAGTGTCCTCTCTCTCCATCAGGTGTCACACACCCACACACGCACCAAGATGCTCTATGATGGCCACATTCACATGCATGTTTGGGTGAGTGCAAAATGAAAATCTCACCTGTTTGTACGTCAATAACCATCTGATGGCCGCCTCTCATGCCAGGTCTGTTGTCATCCCCATCACCTATGCGAGAGAGAGAGTGAGAGAAAAAGAATTAGAAAGACGGGGGTGGTGGAGAAAGAAGCAGAGAGATGGAGGAAAGAGTGTCACTCTTGAGACTTAATGTCCAATGACAATGTTTATTCTTTGGAAGTGGAAGTTCTCGCTTATTTCTTTATAGTCTTCTTTGTAGTGTGTTAAGTGTATATGTGTTAGGTGTGTGTGTATGTGTGTGTGTAAGTGTTTACCTTTATTGCACTTGGGGATGATCTGACTCCATCGGGGCTTGTACTCCTGCTGACTAATGTACTGATTGAACAAACCATCTGCAAAAGAAGATAAAAAAGGGGAGTGTGAGCAAGCAAGCGAGCAAAAAGCAAACAAAAGCAAAACAAACAAAAAACAAACATGGAGAGAAAATGTATCACAAACAAAGCAGTGATGAGGGAGAAAAAGAGAAGGCACTAGAAAAAGTAAGAATGAAAGTAATAGACATTAGGGAGAGGAAGGGAAGGAGAGAGAGAGAGTGCAAACAGATGAGGTGGTAGCAAAAGACAGAAAAAATGCATTAGCTTTGGAGACAGAGGAAGAGAAGAGGCGTCACAGCTAATCTTTAAACTGCAGCTGCCTCAGTTCACATCCACGCACTACACATCAGTGAGGGTGTCAGATTAACGGCCCGTCAGGTTCATGTCAGTCATATACACACACACTTGACAAAGTACCTGGAATAATGCGCAATACTTTCTTTCCAGAAAGTACACCTGAGCAGCCAAATGCAAGAGAACGAGTCAAGACAAAACACAACATTGTCCACTGCTCCAAAAAAACAGAAGATATTGCGAGTGCAATGGGAAAACATGGCCCTGAGAGACAATGCCCATTTACTCCAGTATGGTGCAAGAAAACAGACCCTTATAAGAGAAATTACACACTTTAGGGGTTAGGGATGCAAAGACGAAGGTAAGAGATTTAGCTCTTCTGTTCCCAGATAGCCGCAAACTTGTCTGAGTTCATTAGCACAAGGCTGCAATTGGCCAAGGGTCTTCACTTGGGGGGTTTATTGTTTGGCTCTTCGCCCTTTCATTGGACAAAACAGTAGGGATGAATAGGAAGTAAGTGAGGTCAGGATCGGGAAATGACAGCAGGCCTTGTTGGCACTTGGCCTATTTATGGCTCCTTGCACGACCCCACCCCCACTCCCACTCCCACGTCCGGGTCTCCATTTTGTTTGTCCATCGTTTAGACAAAAAGCTGTGATCGGGAGAGCCATTCACCACGACTAAATGCAACACTGTACATAACAAGAGTCCTGTTGGTACACTTAAGGCTGAGTTTCACCTTGGAAGGAGCAACACTGACTTACAGTGAAAGAGGAAACCTTAGCACAAGGAGAAAACCAAGGAGAAGCCAGGCTGCTTTGTGTGCTTACTCAGCATCAAGGCTGTTCTTTGGCCACGGGACATGTGGTTTGACCTTTGACCATTCCAGCCCTGTATTAGGTCGCTGTGAGGATGTTCTGAGAGTGACTCCTTTGCATCCAGTCACAGCAGTGTTTCCATCACACTGAAGCAGGTTGGGGCGAACGCTGTTGCCATAGCAACTCGGACAGTGCCCCCCCCCCCCCCTTTAACTTTGCCTTGGGCTTGAGGTGAGGTCAGGTGCATCAGGTTGCAACATGGCTGTGATCAAGGCGATTTTCACATCCCTGTGACTTTGGTATCATGTTATAATGAGTCGGAAAGTTAATGATTGAGTGGGGAGTTTTGTCATGGTAATTTGCAGCACTTCCAATTACATGGCCTTGATATTGAATTTTTTTAAAGTATATTTACACAACACAAGGTTAGTCTCCCCATTACTTTCCATGACGCAAGTCTGCTGTGACTGTGTGTATAATCTAATAACAGCCAACGTGCTCTGCTGCAGCCTACACTGTCTAAAAGAAATCCCCTTGGGGGAACACAGTGTCTCTGTGCTTCAACTTTGACTTCTGAGTTTGGTGCTGCGGTGACCGCCCCACCCCCACCGCCCTACCCAAACACAATCCCCAATCCTCAATCCCAATCTCACACTCACACACACACTTCACTTATGGCAAATTCGTTGAAAGTGGCAAGTCTCCAAACTCTGCCCCCACTGTCTCACCTCTGACGGCTTTGTCGATGAGCTCCTCGCAGGCGTCGAAATCGCCACGCTGCACCAGACGCTCGTGCAGGTGCGTGAGCATGGGGTGTTCGAGCGCGATTCGGGTCTTCTTCTGCAGCGACTCAAACGCCTCTGTGTAGTTGTGCTGCCGGAAGTGCTTTAGACACAGCCGGATGGCCTCCTGCTCCCTGTACTGCTCGGCCAAAATGCCAAAACACACACACACACACACACACATGCACACAGGTTAGTGCTATGGTGAATGGCATATACACAGTACATATAGTGGCAGTGCTGTTTTACACTTAAAGCCTTGTTTTCTGATCGTTTATGATGAAACACAAATGTTAAAATAATAATTAATAATAATAATAATAATTTTGACAAATGCCTCTGTTCTGAGAATTTTTGGTTGCTGTAGCAACCCCCTGACCCACCTACACAATGGCTGGCATAGATACACAGCTGCAATCTTTCCTAAAACACATTGAATTTTTGTTTGAAAAGACATGAAACTCACTGAATGGTCAGTAATGTTCACTGATATTTTGACACAAATTTCGCGGCAAACTGTAAGCTTTTGACCATTCACTCTAAGTTGTGGGCCTATTTTTTCTAAGTCCTCACACCCGTATCTTTCCACCTAAGCGTTTGAAGCAATACAAGTAATGATGGGTGTCACACTTTGCAATGACTTTTGTATCAGTGAACATCACTGGCCACTCGAAAATTTAAAACGTTTTATGAAAGACTGTAGCTGTTCACCTATGTAGCCATCTTGAATCTTAACCACTGTATTTCATCATAAACGATCAGAAAACAAAGGCTTTAAATGTAAAAAAACAAACTTGTCCTTTTACTATAAATATCTACCAGTTTTGTGCTTGATTAACAACTAGATCAGTGTCCGTGCTTGCGCACACATGTGTGTGCATCTGTGTGTGTCTGTGTTCTGCATGTGTGACACGAGTTGGTGAGACTGTGCGTAGAGGGGGACAGAGTCACTCACCTTGCTGTACCAGTTAAGGCAGGGCTGCACCACGTCTGGGTCCTCAATGCCGTGGAGCTCGATGTACCAGATGCTGAAGTTGAAGCTTGGTCCCCATGACATGAGAGGCACTACATATACAGATAAATAAATAAACAAACAAACACACACACACACATCATGACATCATGGCATCATGCATTCTGGCCTGTGTATATTGTCCTGTATTTGTATACTTACTTGCAAACCTTTAACACAAAGACAGTTTGTTTATCACAGTATTTAAACACTCTAATCTAATGACCCATGCCACCTATAACCGGATTATGTCCGTAAACATCAGCAAATAAAACCATAAATATCTAAGAGATTACACTCCTTCATCAGCGCTAATTACAAGAGCCATTCTGAGGAAATTAAATCAAGTGTCCTTGAATCTTTTGGCCCCCTATTTGGATGAGTACACTGCTCTTTCTGTGCAGAATGCATTTAGAGTTCATAACAACACCTGCTCCCAACCACCAACCACTACATTTATAGTTATAGTCATAATCTTCAGACCCGAGAGAAAGAGAGAGAGAGAGAAAGAAAGAGAAAGAGAGAGAGGAGAAAAAAAGCACTGAAAAGGAGAAGACTGCGACCCCTGAAGCCCCTGTGCCACACAATCTTTGGAGAGCTGGCTGTGAAGCAAAATCAAAATGGCTGCCTCCCGGAGACAGTAGAGAATGGCGTCACTCACCTATTTTGATGAACCTGCAGGGAAACATCTGCTCCTCGATCTTGTGCTTGAGCGTGAACGTCTCCTTGTTAAAGTCATTCTTAAGGCCACTGAGGTGAGGGCCAGGAGAGTTGAGGCCAGGAGAAAAGCGGTGTTGAAACAGGAAGTAAAAAGAGAAAAGAAGAGATGAGATAGAGAGTCTATAAAGCTGTCTACACACCTAAGACACAAAGTGCCGTCTAGTTCTTGTTTCCCTGAGCATATGATGTGTTCATGAAATAATACTGAACAGCACAAATTTTTGTTTGTCCTACAACATTTAATTTTTAAAGCTAAATTCTACACGTACATCTTTCTAAAGACCAAAGGACTTTAAAAACATATGGATTGATTTCAATTAAAGGACGCATGTCTTAATGAAAACAATGAAATTCGTCAACAAACTGATTAAAAAATAAACACCTCTCCTGCCTCACCTGGACAGAAGCTCTGTCATGTTTTCCTCACTCATCCCCCCGAACACCTTGAACTTCTTCAGGTTGCACACATGGGTTTTCTCATACTTCCCGAAGGTGATGCTCTGCACGATGGCCGGCCGCTCCAACTTTAGCGTCAGGTACTGCAACAGGTGACAGACAGGTTTTTAGAACCACAAGGACCAGAAAGACGAGCACAGCTTCAAGAACCAAAGGAACCAGAAAGACTGACTGTCCGGAGATTCAGTGTCAGGTACTGCCAAAATGACAAAGACAAGCTCTCTGAGACACAAATCGTCTTGAAAACTGCTTAAGACTGGTTGGTGAAGGAGGCCCAAAGTTATCAACTGACTGCTCAAAACACATCAATGCCCCTTTTGATTAAAGTAATAATAATAAGTTTCAAACTAAACATGATGAACAATCGGAAAGGTGAAGACAGGAAAAATGAGTAAGGTTGATAAGAGTACTGCGCACAATGTAATGTTAATTTACAACAATATGTTCTGTGATGAGTGATGATTTATTTGTTCATGGGTGGGGTGGGTGGGTGTGTGTGTGTGTGTGTGTGTGTGTGTGTGTGTGTGCGCGCGCGTGCTAGTTAAATTCCACATTTGGTGTCTGGTGAAACACAATTTTAATCACTTTGTAATGCTTGTTACATAATGAACTAACAATAAAGTACACTTTGACTTCGACTCTGACAACAACAAAGCATGGAGTTTCCCCCTTCTAAGAACCAATATACTAAGAACAGAGATTGGATATAAAGAATTCACCTATTAGTGTCAACATATGAAGAAGGCGGCCGGAGGATAAACAATCTATCCACTAAAGAAGAACAGAAACCGATACCAAAGGGCTTAATTAGGCCTTTATTTCACCATTTACAGAAAACGCTGTCAGACCATCAGTTTCATTTTGACAAGTGCAAGTGCGTTCTGGACCATTCTGAAAGGAATCCTGTTTCTCACAAAATCTGAATACTGGATGAATTCCATCAACATTCCCAACTCCACCAGGAGCAAAACCTTGGGGCCCAATTTAATTGGATGCAGAATGTGAGCCTTGGCAAGAACAAACATCATGATGTGGTATATGGGACCATGGTTCTGATCCACATGTTTGAGCTCAGGTTCCTATATGGGGCTCTAGGCTAATTTGTTGCACATGGGCAAAACATTTTGCCAATACCACACTAAACAATACTATAGCTGACCCAAGCATGAGTTAAAAGAGGTTACAATACAGGATTACAATACTCACAATACAGGAGCTAGGAAGTTCTCAATACATTCATTGTGTTCAAGTGACATCCTTTATATAACTTCATCCAGACTAGACTACAAACTTTTATTGAAAGTCAAACTCCATCATGTTTTTCTAGACATTTCAGAATGTTCATAGCACGATTTGTACAGCACGGTGGCCTGTGTGCTATGCACTCTGAGGACAGCTGTAGTTCATTTTAGCTTGTTACCCAACTTTGCTTGTTCCTACTCTACTACTGGAGATCCGCATCAGTCTCAGTAACATAACACACAGCATTGAGAAAAAGGCAATTTTTTTTCCAGGACAATGGCTCTTAGATTAGATTATTACTAAGGTATTCGATCAACTGTATCAACTTCCAGGTGTTTTCCACGACTAGAAAAACAGGTTCTAAAATCTATCCTGGATTTCCAAAACACATGAAAGCTTTGTTGTTGCCCATCAAGAAATGTAGGGTCCCTTGTATGCACTTGTGGTACTGAGACAGAGAGACACATGCGTACACATGTGTACTGCAAGGATTTTAAGACGACAAATGGACCAATGACTAAGAGCACCCTGGAAAGCGATCCTCATGCAAACAAGTAGGTGACAAGAGATGAGGAAAGAGGTCTATGCATCCACACTCTGGTGATGACCGTAGACAATATAAAGCACTCAGGCAGCACAAAAAGAAAAAACTATGAGAATGACACTGGCCGAAATATAGTTGAAGAAAACTACAGCATTTCTAGTAAAGATCAAGTTAAGATCACACTGGCAAGAGGCCATGTCTGACAGCTGGAAAGATGACTTGCTGCACCACACATAACTATAATTATCCACAATCACCTACAGAATCCTCTATGTGTTCTGTGTTTACTTCAAACACTGTTAGCCGCACAAAACATGTCACTCAAACATCATTTTCCTCCCTGCTCTTTAGTTAGAGTCAAGGTGAAGACGTTCCGTGCCATCATGAACAATTTCTCCTGTAAGGATGGGAATCGCTTGGTGAGGACTGCATCTCCCCGTTGCACGAGATGCGAACATCACAGGCAAAAGTATGCAGATCAATTTTCGAAACTATGTACTGAAAAGCACAGGAGGTTTATTCTGGTGAAAATGGTCTTGTCTCCAAACTGTATCAACTAAGAATCCCTTACTTACGTAAAGATTTTTAAGAGAATGTGTCCTCCACTGAATAGATGAAGACTTTGGGTGCATGGAAAAGGTTTATTCCATGAAGCAGTGAAGACTGCACTCTCTAATGCTAATTTAATTTTAAAAAAAGCATGAAAGTCAAAACGAACGTCTCGGCCTAAGCCATCTTCAGCGTCTTAGGCCAAAATGTTTGTCTTGATCGTAATGCTTCCTATTCAATCAGCATAAGAACTACACCATGAGACTGCGGCCACCATGAGACTGCTTCATTTACAAATCTAAAGACCCACTTCAGTAGACTGTTGTACAAATCCCACCGAAATACTAGCGGGATTGAAAGATCATACTTCACCAAGTCATTCTGATTACTTAACCAAGAGCGTGCCAAAACAGACATCAATGAATGAAAGAAATTTATGTTCACCTTTTGAATTCACTGCATATTGAATTGTTCACCCATTCTGAGTTTGATGTTGTTTAGACAAAGAGAGCACAAAATACTGTTAAAAGCAACCAAAAGACACTCAAGTAAATGCTGTGCTGAGAAACCTAAGGCTTTATGGCCTTTTCAATTGCTAAAAAATAATGTTTGAAGAAATCATACATTGCCTCAACAACATTAACCTTGCCTGAATTTGTGAGATAGTGTAACAACACGCTGACAGACTGCATGCAGTGCGTGTTAAAACTGACATCAAAACAAACGCTGTATTCAGCAGCCTAGTGTTGGGTGTGAGATTAAGAAAGCTTACACTAGCACTAATATACTATAAGTGACAATCCCAACTGCACAGACCCAGATCTACATAATCATTCCATTTTTCAAGAGGACTACCTGCATGCAATTAGGCTCCAGGTTTTCTACTGGAGTGCGTGTTTTATATCAGGACTGCTACAGATTTCTGAGAACACATAACAGTAACCAACAAAGCCTTCACATTTCAGCAGGCACATTAGAAAAAGCCTCATGTGAAGCTGATTCTTTACAGACTGAATCCCTCTGCAGATTCTTCATAGGCTATCGATCCACCTACCGCTGTGGGTCACACTCAGACTGGATAAATGGTACCCAGTGGTGGAATCCACAGGAACTCAATGCTCCATTCATCTTGACAGTCCTTCAAACACTGTCTGTAATGAGAGCTAACAGGGTGTCCTGCAGTCTTTCATTCAATCTTTTCAAACCTGGCCTTCATCAACACTGTTCAAGAGATTAATGTCAGTAAGTAATACCACGATTCTCAGCACCCTAATTGATACCACTGTATATATACACTTTTATAAATGCATACCTAATTTGATATACAGATGTACATGTTCCACACAGAATACACCTCTTTACGACCTTTGAGTAGACAATGATCACCATTGCCACAAACAACCCAAAATATGGACGTAGCCATAGACATCATATTACGTCTAGCTCAACTGATGAAGTACTGAAGTATCATGACCATCTATTCATAATGGCACGTTCTTACAGTACCCAGCCAAGGCAAAATCATCACAAGGAGGGAAAATGATATAGCATATAGGAGGCTAGCATATACCTCATAACAAAACATCGAGAAGAAAATCATGATCCATTTTTAGGTAACTTCGAAAAACTAGTAATGGATGGTATCTCTGCAACCCTGCAAAAAAGAGAGCTTGCTGTTTGGGAGATGGGGAGTCACTGACAAGGGCAATAAAGTTTACCTGTGGAGGGTAGTTACTTTCAGAGGACCATCTTGAAGACTGATCGCTAGGTTTATCCACCAAGATGTTTCTGTAAACAAATGAGAAGTTTTGAGTAGGCTAATGGGAAAAGCACCACGGAGAAAATATCACCTGTTACACAGTATAGGTTTACATAACACTTAACATATCTGTCTTTACAGCAATATGCTCTATCAAGGTCGGGAGATCAGGTTCTTTTTTATTTTTATTACGCATAACATGTAATACAACTGTTGCTATTGGCTTGGAAGCATGTCAACGGATCCGTTATGTACGCATCTCGAAGAACATCTCATACATGCAAGGCAGTTGAAAACCACCACAGATTGCCTAGTTTTAACAAGTACTGTAAGCATACAAAAATTGTCCTCTTGGCTTCTTGTGACCCTTAACGGGGCCTAAAATAAATAACGTTAGCTTGCTTTTCTGCTTGGGTGACAAATTACTAGAAGAGTCAAATTTCCCTAGTAATGTGAGCATCAGTGAGGGTAGGGTGAAGACCTGGCTAGAAGTCTATCTTTAGCTAGCTAAACAGTTACACGACCAACTCGTATTGTACAGAAAATAACGCTACGTTCCATCAGCAAAAAGAACGTTAGAACTAAAGGCAGCTCTAATCGGACATATTGTGTCCTGAAAATATAACTGAAAATCCAACGTTATCGCATCTCATGGGCAACACAGACCATGGGCAGTGAGATCAGAGCTGTTATCTAACCACCGTTAGCTCTGGGTTGTAAATTAAGCCAGATAGCCTACATGCTAGTAGTTAGCTTCGTGGCTACCTTGCATACGATGCAATGTGTGATGAAGATAAAATCGGCCAGTTGTATGCAATGCAACAACTAAACAAGGCGTTTTAAAGCGCAATACATTCACAGGCTGTCAGAATATGAGTATCTTCTGGATTTGAAGTTAAACGAGCTGTTTTGTTATGTAGTCTTATCGGGCCAATTAGGTGGCCCACTCGCTATCTGGCTAACTTTGCTAACCTGGTTGTCTAGGTGGAGTACTTGGCCCGCTTTCAACTTGGGTCAAAAATAAACAATTTGACCAATTAGGACAATTTTGTCCTCGAAATACAAAAAGAGAATCACGGTCCGTGTGTGGATATGTTACTCACTCTGGCAAATATGTAGAGGAGTAAGAGCTCCATTTAAAAACACTGTAGGAAAGCACTCTGTTCTCAGAAGCCACCGCCATCTTGTTGCACAAATAACAGGCAGGCAACAACGATCGTCAAGTAGATCTGGGAGTGACAACTCTTAAAGGGACAGTTCTATTTTAAATCCTTACGGTCCCTGGATGATATTATTTTGATATATTTGGTCAACATGCCAGGCTAACCCTTAAGTTCACCCGTACAGAATTTACTGCCGGATAGTATTTGTGTGGATATAGGAATATATTCCATGAGTGTTTTTTTTTTTCTAACCACACTTTCTAACTTAGCATTAGTTAGGTTTACACTGATGCACCTAACCCATGCAATAGGCCTACAATAGATCATTCTGACAGGGACACAAAGGTTGGGAAAAGTCAGGATCATTTCCCACTTACAATCTTTTTTTCAAAACATTCTGCTGATATTTACGAGACACTCACCTAAATAGCCTACATTTCTGGGAGTAAAGTAGGCTACTCCAACATGGTGTGGCCTATGCTACTTCCTATGCTATGTCCTGTTTTGTTTACAGAGGAGAACTGCCATTAAAAATATATGCCATTGCCGTTGGCTGTCAGTGATGTCCTACAGCATGATCTAAGCCCTGTGAACAGGTCACAAGGCTATTAACCGTCCATATGATTCATCTTCTGATGACTATGAGCTGCGCATGTGTAATAAGAAGCATTCCAGTTAACAATTTCCGCTCCAACACTTCCATCCCCTGTGATGTGACTGATGCTGTTCGCCATGATATGTCCATGACTGTTGCTTAAACTAACCAGGGCCTGTGGGCCAATCAGTGATATCGTGACAGGCTATAGCATGTCTAAGTTAATCACTAAACTGAAAACAAATTCAATTGGTGTTCTGTTAGAACTGAAATACACTTGTGCCACTTAAAGGAGTATACCCCCCTCTCTTATCTTTCTATAGCCTACGTGTATGAGCGTGTTTAAGAAAGCAAGTTAGAGGGAATAAAAGAGAAATGATTAGTGGCCACGTGTTAGGGGTTTCACTTAACAAGTCAAAAAACAATTTTCAGTGAGCTGTGTTATAAGTTTTCACACTGGCTTTTCCCAATGCAATCATTCACATGCCACATACATGAAAGGGACGCACTGAGCGGTCCAGGCCATCAATACGCGGGTATAAAAAGTGTTGCAGTGCATCTCTTCATTGATTACTACCATCATTTTTCACGTGACCCACCCATTCCTCCTTAACCCACCCAGATATCAAAGGCAATTAGCCGTGGTGATTCATGGTCAAGGCGAAGTTGTCTTTGCCCGGAAGCGAGCTGATGTAAGGGAGAAAGATAATGTCATTTCAGCTAAGTGCGCCAGCACTTCGGGGTGCTTGGCAAGACGCCATGCTTAATTTAGCATAAATGGACATCGGTCAGGATTTTGATTCGTCCTATACAGCGTTTCCACCTATGCGTCATCACGCGTCAAAAGATTCCTTCATAGGATAGCCTACAGACCTTTTGGTTTCAATCTTTATCATATTCTGAGAATACTTCTCTATTTAACAACATCTTACTCATCTAACACTTGCAAGTTCCTTGCTGTTCAACTGATATTGCTCTACTTACTATATATATTTTTGAATGTCACATCATATACAGGGCATTTTAGAATAAACACCTGATTAGCCTATTCTATGTCATTAGTATCTGTAACATGTGTGGCAACCTGTTAACGATCGTTGACCATCCCAGTCGCGCGTTCACAACACGCTCTCTCTCACACACACACTATACAGCCTACACTTCAGCCTCTCAATGACTGTGCAGGGATGCGATCACGTGGGAGGTCCCTTTAAGTTTCCACCAACAGAGGCTGCGGCCATCACATGATGAACATGATTTAATGAAAACGCAGGACCAGAAAAGCGCGGAGCAGGGGAACTGCGTATGCCATAACCACAGTCTAATCAGAAAACAAAGTGTGGTTATGGGGATGTGTTGTACAGAACCGGCGAATATCAAAATGATCTCCAGCAAATAACTTACACGTGACATGCCGTAGGACTTTGAACAGCTATAGGAGAAATCCGAAAAGTGCATTGGCACACCTTTTTTCCTCTTTCGGCGTCTGTGGTTTGCGTATTAGAATCGTGAGTTATTTATAGGCCCAGGGCTGCTGTTTGTTGGCACACACTGAATCCAGTAGCCCAAGATGCTTCATCAAACTTCGCCGCCTGTCTCGCAAGTGCAGGTGATTTCCTACATGTTGGTGACAAGCTACGCAGGCTACAGGGGACTGGGGTAGTTTTCAGCAAGTGATCTGGGACGGCGCAGCGGATTCTGCTGTGGGCTATGACTGCCTGCTCCGAAGACCTTGTTGATACGAGAAGACTGTTAGTTGTTGGTCATCTGTTTAGGTCAGCATTACAATTTATGTTGCGCACATATGAAGTCAAAACTATAGTCGACAAGTCCAGCAACGACTGAACACGATTGTTTTTTTTATGGCTTCAGAATCCAAAGCTTCAGCTGCACATTTTCCCTCGGAACATCACGCCCCCTAACTGCGTAGCTGGCACAAGGATGTCACAGGAACTAATGGAGTGCACAATCGGTCAGAAAGCGACTAAAAGCGAGCAGAAAAGCAACACATTCAGCGAGTATATTGTGTGTGCTGTCGAAAATTAGCTTGCATTTTGAAAGACGGAGGAAAGGGCGGAGGTGGGGGTATAACTCTCTACTTCCAGAATCATGACAAGCGATCTTCTGGCATTTTCATCAGGGACGCACTTCATAAGTTGCGCTGTTATTTCAGTACCATCGTCATCGTTACACAAGATAAAGCGGACATGGGTGACGTTCCTTTGGTCTGAACATGGAGGCTCAGTCGTAGAGAAGAAGATCGAGAAAACGAACGAGATCCTCTTGGCTACTGACAGGGGTAAGAAGACATTTTTATGGCTTGTTTTGTAGGCTACGTCCAGAGGCCAGACCCATGTAATGAAAACGGTCTAAAAAAGACGAGATAAGATCCAGATAAATCTGTTTCATCTGTTTTCGTGAATTCATTTCGCACCAAAAGTTTGTCGTGACAGCTGTCTCAAACCAAGCGTGTATAAGCTATCCGTTCGAATGTTGCTACAGTGTTTAGAAAATAATGATTGATGGTGGATCAGTGTTTTGTGTTCAAGTTATTAAACACTTTTGACGCGAAAACTGTCGGCCAGCATCAGAAGGTGCGGCCGCCGCTGATGAGTCCATTCGGTCATGAAGATTCTCTGGCGGAAGTTACAGAACACTGATAATAACATGCGACGCCACACCACCTTGTTGGTCTGTAGGCTAGCCCGTACAGCGGACGAAAACACCAAAGCACCTGACCTCCCGGGCGCGCTTTCCGCACGGGAACGAGGAGCGCGGACAAGTTACGTAGAAAAACATCTACGTCAAAGTGAATTATAAAGAATTGGTTACATTTAACACAATACCTTATAGTTTAACATCTTCGACTACAATAAACTAATTTAATGACGCATTGGTCAGTGAGCGTTTTAAAGTCATAGCCTTCAAGTAGGCTGAATTGCAAGTTGGGTTGGGAAGGGTGTACACCAGTAGTTCATGCATTTTTGAAGGGTTTTATCAGAGGAACCTTTTTGAACCTTAAGTAGCTTGGCGTAATCATACGCGCGTAACCTTTATGCTTACCAGCATTTGTGTTCTTACTGGTTTTGTTTTTAATTCTGATATGACTATAAAGTCTGTATTTTTGATGATAGATGTTGACTGGACAAAGTGTGACGCTATGCGGTTTGAACTGAAGGCTGTCTGCCCATGTTACTAATTTAGCTAATGTGATTATGTAATTAAAATTATATTATAAGAATGTTATAAAACAAAACGGCTTGCTGTGCGCTTGGTTCACTGATTCGAACATACGTTGCCACACATCCAGATGTGCCAAAGCGCACACATCACCGCGTACCGCGGTCAAGGGGTCTTTAAATAAAGTGCGTCACTTGCTCAGTCGCGATCCAGAGACACGTGGTACGGTTGTGGAACAAAACACCGCCAACTTGAGTGATGTGGCCCCACAGCTGGCGCTGTGGCATGAATCAGCGCTCCACTCAAAACAGCCTGCTTTTTCATCCGGAATACTAAGATAACAGTGTAACTGACCAGCGTCACTGTCACAATCATGTAGCCTATAATATTCTATGTAGGGCGAATAGCCAGCCCTCAACAAACAACAACAAAACCCAAGGTCCAAATCAAATGGACCTGGC
Organism: Tenualosa thibaudeaui; assembly: GCA_027481765.1. Taxonomy (NCBI): domain Eukaryota; kingdom Metazoa; phylum Chordata; class Actinopteri; order Clupeiformes; family Clupeidae; genus Tenualosa; species Tenualosa thibaudeaui. The sequence continues at coordinate 244,245 of JAIFZK010000088.1, forward strand.
AAACTTCTTGAGGGTCTCGTCAGGCAAGTCTCGGTGGGTGGAAAACATGGAATTCTTTGGTCATGTTTCAAAGTAAGAATTGTCATGTCATTATGTTGCCGTTGGTTGTGAACAGTAGGTTTGTATCATATGCCAACACTGAGCACCGTGGTTTTAAGTAATCCCTGAAACTTCAATTTCACAAGCATGGCAGTATGTGGAAGCATTTGTGTCAGAGAGCAGGGAGTTGAAAATGAATAGCTTGATGGCCAAGCCTTGATGGAAAGATCCCTGCTCTATCTGCTCTATGCTGATTCCAGTTGAGGGAAATGCGTCTTGTTTTGTTGGAGAAGCAGGAGGGTCCTAGTGATGTCATCACAAGTGGACCTCTTGGTTACGTGTTTAGTTTCAAAAGGGTACCGCTGGGGCTACTTATTTTGACTGCTTGGGTCACTGCAACAACCTGCTCTCTCTCTCTCTCTCTCTCTTTCTCTCACACACATACACACACACACACACACACTCACATACATACACACACTGATCCCATCTCTTACTCCCTCAGAGCTGTCAACAAGCCGATGAGTCAACAGTGACAGGGCAGTGAATGCAAATACTGTATCCATGAGAGGGAGAACAAACACTTCCTTTATGAAAAACAAAAAGCTGATGGAACCAAATAAAGAAAGCTGTGGTTTCAGCTGTGCATGTGGTTCATGGTTTGATTACAGTAAAATGGTCACTAGTTTTTAGCTCACCACCCAGCTTTGCATAAAAAATGTATGTGTGTGTGTGTGTGTGTGTGTGTGTGTGTGTATTTGGTGTATGTGTGTGTGAGAGAGAGAGAAGGAGAGAGAGCACATAGATGTGTGCAGTCGGATGGACAAATATGCCTATATGTCTGGAATGTAATTGTGCAGGTTTGCAGATGCTCTTGGAGGGAAGGGGAGGGTGATGACGCATGTTTGTCTAAGGTAGTGGGTGTACAGTATATGTACGTGATAGGAGACTGTCCCTAGCTCTGGTGCGAAACTGATATCACTGCCATGGATTATGTGTGCCTGATTGTGTGTGTGTGTGTGTGTGTGTGTGTGTGTGTGCTGTGGTTACAATGTGCTGCTTCTCTGTGGATTTGTTTACTTATTGCGGACAGGAGGGGAAGTGTAAGATGATGCAGGAAACACAGAACACACAACCCTGCAAAGAGAGAGAGAGAGAGAGAGAGGGGAAGAGATAAAGAGGTGGGTAAAGAGAGGAGAAATGGTTGCCAATGACTGAGACAGGGGGAATGTAATTGTGTGTGTGTGTGCGCGCGTTTGTGTGTGAGTGTGTAGGGAGAGAGATGCTCTTTTACTGCAGCTGCTGCAGTGCAATGATGGAGAATTGATAACACACACACACACACACACACACACACACACACACAGCTTGCTATTATCAGATGATGTACAATACATACTTACATAAATGCAAAATGACACATGAAGGACAAAACAAGGCAATTTTCAGTTTTGGGCTTTGGTGAATGCTGATCAACATTCTTTCACCATGTATTGCTTTTTTTAACAATTACATGACTAATCAATAAAAAGAAATAATCAACTGCAATACAAAAATGCATGCACACCCAAAATCTAATCTGTAAATAATTGTTTGTCCTATGTTAATGCAGTTGTTTTGTGTGTGTGTGTGTGTGTGTGTGTGTGTGTGTGTGTGTGTGTGTGTGTGTGTCTGGTGTGAAATAGTCCGATGAGAGATGTCAAGCCTTGTCAGTCTGGTGTTGATAATAGAGTATGAGTTCTGCTAATGCAAGAAAACAGTGTGTGTGTGTGTGTGTGTGTGTGTGTGTGTGTGTGTGTGTGTGTGTGTGTGTGTGGGGGGGTGTTGCAATAATGTGACACTGACCTGGGCAAATCTCTATTTTAAAATTACCATTAGAGCAGAGATAAGTTAGTCATTCTCAATAGGACAAAATGGAGATCACGGGACAGAAGTGTTGCATCAGCAAGTCAAATCAACAATGAAAAGAATCAGGCTGTTTTGCCTGCATTCTACAGCTTTGTAATGTTACATTACAAATGCATAAGTGTGAACTATTCATTTGCAGAGAATATCAAATATTTTCGAAAAATAAAAATGTTTGACAAATATTAATGCTAAGAAAAAATATTAGAATTATTTTTTTTAATTAAAGAATTTAGAATGTATATTATGATTATATTAGGCTACATTATATATATATAATATTAATATAATGAAATATAATTATGTAATTATGTAATAGTAAATATTCAGAGCAGGTCAAAAATTTTCTTTTTTAAGTAGTTTAAACCAGTCACAAAAACAAAATCTGCAAGAGGGATTAATGAGCTTGTGTTTATAACTTTAATTGGGGCAGTGTGTGTACGCATGTGCTCACTCGTGTGTGCATGTGTGTGTTTACGTGTGTGTATGCATGTGTGTGTGTGCATGCGCACATGTTTGTGAGTGAGATAGTTATTACATTTATAGGGCATGTGCATATGTGTGCATGCATGTGCGCTACACTCAGAAGACAGGACGTGGTGTTCCAGTACACGGTGACCAATAGCGCGAGCCAAACAGCGGAAGCACCGCTCAGAGTGCGTGGTAAGAGCCAGAGAGGAACTTAGAGAGAATATGAAGCACATGTACACAAGTGTGTGTTTGTGTTTGTGTGTGTGTAGACGGAGAATATAAATATGCATTTCTGTGTTATTTGTGTCTATTTTTGTTAACAGTCCTTTAACTGTGTACATCTGCAAAAGATAAACAGTCTGAGGACCTCCTTCAAACATGCATCAGTGCTCTTCTAATGGGTTATTTGTGTATTTAAATGCTTAAAGGAGAACACGTCTGTTTTCAACCCATAGCCCTGCTGTTTGAGGTCAATGAGTTCTGAACAAAAAGAACAAGAAAAGTGTGTACAACATAGACTAAATAGCCAACTGGTAACTCAAACTAATAAATTGGTGCAAGTAAACTCAGTTTAATTTAACTTAATCTAACTATTTTGTCTATAATATACCAAATTTGCTCATTTTCTTCCCTACGGACAGCACACAGTGACGTCGAATAATGCTGTTAAAATGGCTGTAGTTTTCCTTTAATACTACTACTAATAATAATGGGGTTGAAATGGCTAAAGTTTTCCTTTAAGTTCTACGTTTGTGGCTGTAGCTGTACAAGGCAAACCCTCTTCTTTAAGCCATCTTCTTTCCTTCTCTCTCACCCATTTGCTAGAGTACTCTGTAATTATCTTGCACATGTGGTAATACACACCTGCACACACACACACACACACACACCTGCATACACACATACATACACACACGCACAAACACACACCCCTTTTCCAGGGTATGTCTGGGACAGGTCTGTGTCAGCTCCCAGTGGGTGAGTGGTGATTATAATGAGCCGAGTATGTGTGTTGGGACAGCCAGCGGTCATGAGATACAAATCTTTCGGAGTGTGTGTGTGTGTGTTGGCAAAGCTGCTGTATAACAAGAATAAGGCCTCAGGAAGCAGTGAGAAACCAGGGCAGATCCACTGAGTCACGGCTGTCTGCTAGAGACTGCGCCCCCGACTCTACTCCACCCCACTTCGTCTTTCTATCCATCGCTCACTCTCTCTCTTTATACTTCTCCACTCCCTCCCTTTCTGTCTTCCCCTTTTTCGCTCCATCAATCTCATTATTCCTCTTTCCATTATTCTCTCCTTTCCCATCTGACTCTCACTAGGCCAACAGTAGTGTGTATGGATGTTTATGCATATAAGTATGTATGTGTTTGTGTGACAGAGAGGGAAATAAGAAGACATCAAGATTTAAAGCGGTAGTCTGGACGACTTCCAACCATAGTCCTGTTGTTCGAGCTTATGAGTACTGTCAGTAGGAAGAGGAATGAGAGAATTTGGCACAACGCAGACTGAATACAGGACCAGCAGCTAACGCTAAACTGAATGAAGCCATAAGCTGACTTTTAGTTTTGCTTCCCATGGCCCCACAGCACTCGAACCACAGGGCTATATTTGGAAGTACTCAGGACAATCGCTTTAAATTCAGTGCATTTAGAAAGTATTCAGACCTCTCCGCATTTTTCATGTTTCTTGTGTTTCAGCTTTATTTCATCGTCATGGAAATTCACCTTTGCCCTCATCATTCCATGGAGAATGAATTTGGATTCTGGTTAAAGCAAGCAATACATTTACATGTGTGGAAGAGTAGTGTGCTACCGGAATATTCCTATTTACATATCAATCGCTAAATTACGGTTACGTTACTGATTTTACGTGAGCCTACATGCAGTAGTTGCCTTGTTTTGGCTGTGCAATGTAAATTGAACATGCACACGTGAAAAAGTGTGAATGTGAAAAAAGGAGCATTTTCATGACCCAATATTCTGGTTAATTCGGTCTTATGCCACTGGGTTTATTTGGGTTTTTAGAAACCAGAATATGGACAACTACGGAATATGACAATTGGAATGAGGTGTTTACATGACTTGCGCACAACCCATATTGTAATAATATTATAGTTAGAGCAGGAATATTCCCTGTTTGTAAATGTAGTCACTGGAAATACTGGATTTTAGATGTGTTTGTAAATTTGTTAAAAAATGGAAAAAAAATCAGACCTAGCCTGGAAATCTAGACATACCCTAGCGGTAGCAAATGTTTTTTAATTGCTGGTATGTCTGTCGCGAGCATAGGCATAGTTTGAAAGACAACCGCTGATTCTGCCCCTTGGACTGAGCCCGGTCTATCGGTCATAGCCGATACTTACTACTACTTAACATTCTGATGTGATATTCTGGCTTGTTGAGACCTTTTACCTCAAGTTTGATTCAAATTTAGTTCAGGAGCCTCCCATCCCTTTCTGTTTCTGCATCAGGAGTGTTAGTCCACCTGTACAACTTCTTGCACGTGATTAAAGGCACATATACACATGTAAAAAATACCCCAACTAGATGTTTAATGTTTAAACAATGACTAAGCCAAGGAACTCAAGGAACTCCCAGCAGTACTCAAAACTGACTGGAGTACTCAATATTGTACTCAGGATTGGGTGACGAGTCAGGATCTAAACTCTACAGAGCAAAGTAGAGATATCCTTCAGGGAAGCCTGGTCCAGTGTACACAGGAACCTCAGATGGGACCCATAACCCTTCAACTGCCACACTTCCACTGCTACAGCCCTTCATTTACCCCGACCTCGGTTCCACAACTCGCGCCTTGGATTGGGGATCAAGCGTGTTAGCAAGTGAGCTAGCTATTGTCTAGCTGATGACCTACATAAGGGGTTCTCAAACTTTATTGGACTGGGGACTCTCATGGAGTAGAAAAATTTCCAAGGACCCCTCATAATCGCATCACAAATTTAACCATACAAGCTTATATCCATTTGTTCTGTTAGATGCTAGATGCTTTTGTACCAAACTTTTTCACGGATCGCCTGGCAATGAGCTGCGGACCCCTGGGGGTCCCCAGATCCCCGTTTGAGAACCAATGATCTACGTGATGCACGACCTATGGCGACAAACCTGGGTTGGCTATCCACCAACCCATTCCAACAAGACAGAGGATGACAGCATCTGCTAAGAAGACTGGCAGAAAATCCTCAAATCCCAGAAACCAAAGCTCCTCATTTTACCAAAGAAGTCTCCAGGCTGTAATCAGTGCCAAAGATGCTTTTATAAAGTGTAATATACTCAGTATACTCTTTTGTGTGTCTGTTTGCATTGTCACACACAAGTGTGTTTATGTTTGCCACAGGGTGTCGGATTTAGCATTTGATTTTATAAAGATTATTATCAGTTCTCCATCTCCTTGTGCTGAAAAGACAGACAGGCGAACACAAACACACACACACACACACACACACACACACACACACACACACACACACACACACACACACACACACACACACACACACAGTATATTCTGTCTCCAGCTAGTTTACTGCATGCCATCTCTCACTTCCTGATTGGCCTACATTGATAAAAAGGGACTTGGCTAGGTGGCCATTTTTAGCCTTCCTCATAGCCTCTTCCCCTGAGCCAGAGGGGGAGACACAGAGAGCTCAGCTGAGTCTCCAGTCTGTAAGGAGCTGCCCCCTCTGGAGTTTAACACAAACACACACACACACACACACACACACACACACACACACACACACATTATCCTGAGTGTGTTGCTGGATAACAACAAGTTTAAACTTTTAGGAGCAAATTGATACTAATCAGATACATGACAAACGAGACTGTTTAAGCTATAGCAAATGGCCCATAATGCTAATGCTGTAAGAGGGTCTCACCGCAGCGATAGAAATGGCTAGTTTAGATCATAGTGGCCCTATGATCTAAACCACTGATAATGGCAAAAATATCACTTTGAGCAGGGTCTCATTTGAACGGAAACATTGAGAATTTTCATACAGGCAGTTTATTAAAAAGATTGTGAATAGACAGTGCATTACCTAAATTGCACTTCCAGTAGCCTACATACAATGAAATGGTCCAGTTAGCATAATTTAGCTCCCAAATGAAAATGTCATCTGTTAGTTATTATATAGCAATACATCCTTTTTCTTCCTTATGAACACTCACAAACATGCACAAACACACATACACACACACACACCCTAAAGAAACCTTTACTCTTTGTGAATTTGAAAATTTGGGGGTATACTACCTGTTTATGGCCCATGAATAGCTATCAATGCATTTAGCCATGTGTTTGAATATAACTCTGTTCTCCCACCCAGACCCTGAGATTGACCCCAGCATATTCCCTCTTAACTCCTGTGTTACTGACTTTGGATCTCTGCATTTATGTGAAATCTAGCATTGTGACCATCTATTTACAGCATCATATCCAGTTACCATTCAGAGATTAAAAAAAAAATTCAGCAGCTCTAAATGTGACTGTGTGTTCATAAATCAAACATTACACCTCAGCAAATGCAATCAAATGCGAATCATTAATGGATTTTATATTTGCTGGACCATTTTATTGGGCCTGCCCAATATTGTCCACACAAAAGGCCATTTACAGTGGATCAGCCAGTTAGCTTCTGTGGCTAGCCTCACTTAGCAACACCAAGTGTTCAACTGTTCTTTCAGTGGTGAAGGCTGTTTCTTTGTATGAGATTGCAGCGCTGACAAATTTGTGAGAAGTCATGTTTGGCCGTCTCCATCACTTACGTGCAGGAAATAACCTCTTGTAGAGTTTTGATTATTACTAGGTTAGATTGTTACAAAGGTTATAATGTGTGTTCTGGTAGTTTCTAACGCTGGTTTCATTATTAATGGCTTTCCTGAATGTTTTGTGTAATGTTATTACTGAAATAGGTCTGATAGGAGTCTGATTGACTGTACAAAGTGTTCTCCTTTCCTGTATATCATAACTGACAGCAGAGAGTGATGGTATCACCACTGATGTGGACTCTCATGTTCAGTGTTAGCAGCCATGTGTGCTCGTCTATGCCGGTACAGGAAAGGGCCAGACCTCGAGGCAGCTGGCCCAGCCACTGGACCAAATGGTGCCAAAGATTCCTGCTGGTTGCTCAAGTCCCTCTTGGGAAGTTTTGCACTAAACAAATAAAGAACAAACAAAAAGCTGTGTGTGTTTGTGTGCATTAGTGTGTGTATGTGTATGTACATTTCATTCTTGCTTGATCTATCAGAACTATACTGAAGCCCTTCGAGCGTGTGCGCACACACACACACTCATGCACATGAAAGTAACTCCAATCACCTGATGGAAAGCAAAGTCATCATGACCAGGCTTTATTTCCCACGTAGAGAGGGAGGGAGGAGGGGGAAGAGTCGCAGAGCAGGAGCAGATCTGTCTTCAGGTCAGGGGCTCTCAGTGGACCTGGGATGCGTTGACTTCCGGATCTTTATTTGGCTAAGTCTAGTGCCAGACACGTAGGCAGGCGCTTGGCAAAGTTTACTACTCATTATGCTGGTGGCTAAAACACACACACACACACACACACACCGCTTCACAATACGTGCCTGGACAAAAAAATTGTTTAAGGACACCCCTAGGCACACCAAATACCATTACCTCACTTTTTTACACCTGTTTCTGCATAATTAGTTTTTTCAGAGATTAAAAGTGACATTTTTGACATTGACATTTTTGGTGCTATTGAGAAACTGATGGTAGGGCCCATACTATGAACGGGCCAGGTGCCCACGGGGGCCTGGGTTCGAATCCAACCTTGCCATCATTTCCTGATCCTACCCCTTCTCTCTCTCCCACTCACTGTCCTGTCTGGAAAGATGCCAAGTAAAATACACTTTTAAAAAGTATTAAATTTTCACAGGTTTTAAAACTGGGTAGTGTCTCATCAACAAAAATGAGATACTAAGAATTGTGACAGTTTGATTTGCTTTTGATTAATTGATTTGATTTGTCATGTATTGATTGGTGGTTTATTGAGAGAAGCAGACACCTCAGTTAAATGTCAGCCAATCAATTTCCCAGTAGATTGTTAGATTTTAATCCTCTCTGCTATTGTTTGCAGTAGTTTACAGTTGAGTACACTCTTAGAAAAAAGGTCCCACATAGAACCTAAAAACCTTCCATCATTTACAAAAAAGGCACCCAAAATATTTTTGCGTAGACATGTGATTTGTTTCTTATCCCTCTTCCTTAGGGGAAAAAAATATGTTGTGCAAAAATCTGTATATGACGGACACTGTATACTGTATATCTTAGTGTAATAATGTTACATTTATTAACTTAGAATTTAGATGACAAAGGGTAATGTAATAAAAAGATGTTGATGAGTACTTGATTAGCATTTTGTCACAGTTCATGGACAAACAGATATAAATCTACTATAAATAAACAGAAAAAGGTGACATCATCTTCAAAGCCTTCTCTTCCATATGGTTGTATATGAATGCGTATTGTGTAAGTGTATGTGTGCCTGTGCATGTATCTGAGTGTATAGGTTTGTGTGCGTGTATCTGTGTGGGTGGGTGAGGAAAGTTATTTGTACCCTTGTTCCTGGTGCTGTCACAACCCAGTGCTACTGTAGCCTACAGCTGTGTGTGTATGTCTGAGGCTCGGTGTGTGTGCTTATGTGTGTGTCAATTTCAAACAATTGTGTTTGCGTGCTTTTGTGTGGCTGGGAAGCCATTGCAATATATTTCAGTCGGTGTAAAACCCATAACCATCCTGTTTTTGTTTCTTTCTCTCTCTCTCTCTCTCTCTCTCTCTTTCTCTCTCTTTCTCATAGCTGTTGTGTCCTCATTCTCACTCACTCACTCTCTGTTCTCATTCCATCTCTGCCCTTATTTTCTCCCTCTCCATTCCCCCCTCTTTGCCTCTCTCTCTATCTCTCTCTCTCTCTGCCCTCCTGTACCACCACTTGTCTCTTTCTGTCCTGTGGTCCTGTTTGTACATTGTTATGTAAGAAGCTGTCCACTTGTTTTAGACTCAAGTGTGCGTGCCGTTGTGTGCATTTTTTTTTTTGTGTGTGTGTGTGTTGTTTTGTCAGTTCTGTTTGAGGCTTCCATAGACTAAGGAAGTTGTGTTTTGGGTTTTTTTTGGCTCTGTGTTCGAGGGCTTTTCTGCATCATCTCATCTGTCAAGTCTCAATAAATCAAGGATGGTATTTGTTGGTGTAGTTCAACTTTTCTCCACTAGAGGATGCCATGGTGTTGACACTCAAGAGTTTTTTTTTTTCCCCAGTGTGATCCTATAGTTGGCAATACAATAGCACCAGCCTTGCTGGTCATGTCAGCAGCACTAGGGTTTGTTTTTGTATAAGAATTTGTATGTGTGTGGGGGGGTGGGATTTGTGTGTTTGTTCATCATGCAGCCGCACACATTTCATGATTGTAATCTGTCTCTGGATGTGGTTAGTGAGTTGTGAGTTAGTGTGTACACAGTATGTGCGTATAAAAACAGAACCATTTGATGTGGTATGTGTTTTTGTGTGTGTGTCCTTTCTCTTTTTGTTCTCTCAGAGTGTGTTAAAGACTCTCTAAGTTACATCAGCCTGGAGACTGACTAACTCACTCACCTTTAGCCTCAAGAGTAGAGCTTGTTGACTCACAAAGTGTGTGTGTGTGTCTCATGTGAAGTCTAGCTGTGATTTTTCATTTGTTGTTCATTTACTCAAAGTTCTTCATTAAATGACTTGTTTACTGATTTGTGTTAGCAGTCTGTAAAAGTCACCATGATTCAGATAAACTATTTGTGGTCTTTTCAAAATGAACACCTTACTTATGGTATCTTAAAAGGAAATCTGTCTCTCTCTTTCGCTCTTCCTCTTATCGTCCCACTGTGTGTGTATGTAAGTATGTGTGTGTTAGTGTGTCTGTGTGTGTGTGTGTGTGTGTATGCGTTTATATGTTTTGTGTCTTCTTAAAAGAAATAACCAAACCACACTCTTGTTATCGGTTTAACTGTACATTAAGCAAATTTTGACATTTCTGATTTTGTGGTGTCAATTTGCATTGTTTCTATATTATTAAGTGTCAGTATGACTATCATCTGCAAATGTGAAAAATGTAAAACAAATTCAGCTGACTTGAACTTGTCCACAATCATTCTGACTGAATCATAACATTAAACTATTTTTTGTCACACACACACACACACACACACCTCAAGAAAACAAGCAGCTGAAATGCTTATAGTATTCCTCAGTGTACATGTAAAATAATATATGGAGACAAAGACCAAAGGACCAAATGGCTTGTTTCGGTTTCATAGAGGGACAAACTGATTGCAGTTATTACAGCAGTACAATTTCTATATCTAAAGTGCTTTGCTGGACTTTTCTGAACTTCTTTATTGGTTCATAATCTCTTAACTATTAGTGTGGCACAGAAAGTTTTCCGAACTGTAACAGTAACCTATTAGTGATTAGTGAGAACTATTTGTGGACTGAACTGTTAGTTATGTTTGCCAGTGTTTGGCAATACCAAAGATAATTTTAGAGTAAAGCCTTAGTCATGCTGACTGTGTGTGTGTGTGTGTGTGTGTGTGTGTGTGTGTGTGTGTGTGTGTGTGTGTTCTTCTGTACCAGACAGACAGGTTGGATAACAAGGCATCCATTACTTGGGTATTGCTTGTAAACAGAAGCTGATGGCCCACATGGGCAATAAGTTTCTGATTGGTTCAACTATTATCTGTGGAGCCACTTTAGAATCTCTGTTAGTTTCCACTGGTTGCTATCAGCAATCTGACTGGCTTACAAGCCTGAGTCTTGCCTGATTGGCTGCCCTCTTTTAGTCCAGTTCAAGGCAGTTCGCAAGAGCTGGCACTTCGCAATGCCGCGTCACCCTAGCAACATCCCAGGGGTCAGTCACTGGTAAAACTGGCATGACTCATTTTGTAATAAACTTCAGGAGAAAGAGTGTGATGAAAAAGAAGAGTGAAAAAGAGAGAGGGAGAGATTGAATTGTGTGCGCTCAAGATTAACTGAATGTGATTGAGTAAAATTAAAATGAGGCCTTAAAAACAAACAGTATGGTGCAAATCTGAGGGTGAGAGAGTGTGAGAAGGAAAAGAGAAAGAGAGAAAGAGCCAGAGAATAGGGAGAGAGAGAGAGAGAGAGAGAGAGAGAGCAAGCAAGCTTCAAGTGAAAGAACAGACCTGTTAGATGACTGTCTCTCTCTCCCTCCCCTCCCCACTCCCACTCTCTCTCTCCACTCCTCCCTCCCTCTCTCTCTTCCTCTGTTTCCCTCTCTCTCTCCAGTAGGACATGTGTTGGCCCTGAGCTGAGCACTCCTGTGCTTTCTCCTTGACCCGCCACTGAGCTACACTTTCCTTCCTCTCGTCACCAAGGGAGACCTGGTTTGATTGACAGCTGTAAAGAGTGCACCCAACTTGGCCAGGATGGGAGGAACATCCGTGACCAGTGCTGAGGATAGTAGTGGAACCACAAATGAGATGGGCTTTGTAAGTCATCCCTTTTCTATCTATCTATCTATCTATCTATCTATCTATCTATCTATCTATCTATCTATTGGCTGTCTGTCTGTGTGTCTGCTTCTGTTTGTTTTGTGTCAGTGTGACAGATGAGCTGAAAGTGTTTCTTTCGCTTTGCTCCTTGAAGTTGATCAGTGTTTGACGCAGTCTTTTTAAAATCTTGCTGAAACGCTTGCTTTTTCTCTTTCACCCCACTGTTCCTGGTGAGATGGGATGTGTGGTCAAGTCCAAGATGCCATGTGAAATAGAAACAGAAAACACATGAGGAGAGATGAGGAAAGTCAGTGGTCAAGGAAACAGGGGTTGACTAATTCATTTGGTTGGTTTGTTTATTTATAACCAATTTCTACATAATTTCAATGGCAGTACTGATTAGTTGTGGTTGGTTGGATAATTGATTTTTTGGTTTCATTGTTCATTTATAAATAAGGTGCGTAAGGGAGAGACTTTGAGAGGGTAGGTTTGTTTTTAAGACAGTAAATGAGAGATTGTGAGAGAGACTGACTAAATAAAGTAAGACTGAAAAAAAAACAGCTGAGCACATACAAAATTTGACCACAAGGGTAATGTTTTTTTTTAACATGTTAACACTCTCCACAAAGATATTTAGTCACAGCTTTAATGAACAATGTTTTAAAACTTTACAGTAACACTTTCTGTGAACCCAGTATTCATTCATTCAAGCTTTATCAATGCATTCATGAAAGGTTATAATGCATTCATAAAACCTTATGGCTAATGGCATTAATATTCATAACTGTTTATACATTCTAATGATTGTATAATAATCTCATAAGGCATTATAATGATCTCATAAGGAATTATAATGTTATCATATAGGTCTGCACAATTTGAAATGTCACAAAGCATTATAAACTTCTCTGGCCTTTTGATACTAGGGAAACAGACCACTTAAAGTCTCTAATGGTGCCTTAATGATTTTTCATGAGTAATTATGTGTCAGTAGTCCAGCTGAAAGGCTTAGCTTGATCACCACCATAGCTTGACAAAGCTGTCCATGTGAATGTCATGAGTGAAATGCAACAAAATGTAATATGACTTACCAAAGTTGGCTAAGATCAATAACTGACCATGAATTTATAGTTGTTAGTTTGTTGTTTGTTAAAGAAAAGGATTAGCGCGCTATTGTTGCTGTGGTTTACTAATTGCCTGGCTTGGTCTGATTTGAAGTAGTTTGCCCCAAGTAGTTTTGGCTCTCAGTATTGGGACCCTTTGTTGAAATTGGTGCCCATTCACTCAGCTGAATTGTGTGCCATGTCCATTTCCTGTGTGTGTGTGTGTGTGTGTGTGTGTGTGTGTGTGTGTAAGTGTGTGAGTGTGTAAACATGTGTGTCTGTGTGTGTGTGTGTCTGTGTGTGAGTGTGTAAACATGTGTGTCTGTGTGTGTGTGTGTGTCTGTGTGTGTGCCTGTGTGTGTGTGTGTATTGGAAGCCTGGGTCACTGAGCTTTCCCTCTCTTCTCGGCCTATCTCTGACTCCTCAACAAACACACTCACCACAGTTGTCATGGTGATACAATGAATCTGCAAAGGCTGAAAGGCTGTGTTGAAAACCATCTGAATGTGTGTGTGTGTGTGCATGTATAGATGGTCTGTGTGTCATTACATGTGAGGGCATGCTTATGTATGTGTGTAAATAAGTGATTGGACACATGCCCAAGTTTTTGTGTGTGTGTGTGTGTGTGTTGTAGCGCACAGACCATTCCATACACACAATTCTATGTGTGTGTGTGTGTGTGTGTGTGTGTGTGTGTGTGTGTGTGTGTGTGTGTGTGTTGAAGCGCACAGACCATTCCATACACACAACTCTATGTGTGTGTGTGTGTGTGCGTGTGTGTATGTTGTAGCGCACAGACCATTCCATACACACTACTCTATGTGTGTCCTCTAACTGTGCCTGGTGGGTGATGAAAGAGCACACGGTGCATCTTTAAGTATTGCCACACTGTCCATTAACATTAAAGCCCATCACCAGCCATGCAATTTGAAGGTTCCAAAGTGGAATATGGAAATAGAATCCATTAAATGAAATGGACTGGTCTCAGCTATGAGGTCATTAATGTGGAGGTGTCAGGCCCAATGGATTTACTGCCATGTTATATAGAGGGCAATAAAGGGACCCTTGAATGTTGGGATTGAAGTCGCTTCCTTTCTCTCTCCCTTGATCTCCAACACACTCATTAAAGCGCAACACTGCCAGTATTCAGTTGTAGGTTTCCCAGATTGGGCACGATTCAAATTTTGGTGTAAAGACAAAATTATTTCACTAGCTGCCTTCTATAGTTGTTTACCATTGCGTTTTCAGCCCCATTTATGCCCGAGTTTGTGCATAGAGACCCTCGGGTCCCCCATGATACTATGTCATGCAATGTCGAAATTTCTGTTGAAGTATTTTAAAAAAATCTGCCCAAGTGCCTCAGCCTCACTCACTGAAAGCCATTGGGCGAAAACGCAAACAACGTTAAAACTATAGAAGGCAGCTAGCAACTTTTCTCTTTACACCAAGAATTGAATCGTGCCCATGCAGAAAAACAGCCTACAACCGAAAACCGCCAGCTTTACACTTTAACCACCCACACATGCTGTACATACATACAGTACTCACACACACACACATACATTCATACAATACATAAATGCATACACGCACACATTACATACATACACACACACATTACATACATACACACACACACACACACACACACACACACACACACACACACACACACATAAACATAAATACATACATGCATGCATGTTGAATATGTTTTAATCATGCTCAATGTCATTTAAAGGGATCCCTAATAAGACATGTTGACCTTATAAGATTGATGCTGGCATCGTTTTAAAAACACTCAAAATGTTTGAATTTGTCAAAATAGTTTTATGAAAAGTTTGCCATTGTTGAATGTAGTGCAGTGGCAGTTTACAAGCTCTGCAAATGAAGGGATTTTCTACAGTTTTAATGAAAAATAAAGCATTTTGAGCATTTTTAAATTCTGGTAAATATAACTGGTACCAACATCAATCTTATAAGGTCAACATGTCTTACTAGTCTTTGATTGTAATAACAGATCCTCTTCACACTCTCTGACAATGTAAAAAGTGTGTGTGTGAGTGAGTGTTAGTGTGAATGTGTGTGTATGAGTGTTAGTGTGAATGTGTGTATGTGAATGTTAGTTTCAGTGTGTGTGTGTGTGTGTGAGTGAGTCTGAGTACGTAAAGACCACTTTAGCCTTTCTCAGAAAGCAAGTCAGTTAGAAAAGTTTTATGACTAATCAGTTATCATGTCTCCCCTTCTCCCTCTCTCTCTCTCTGTCTCACACACATGCACACGTGTACGCACACTCACACACACACATACGCACACGCACACACACACACACACACACACACACACACACACACATACACACACACATATCCAGACAGGCACTCACCCATTCATTTAACCCCAATCATGGCTAACCGCTAACGGCTAGAGCATAACGGACAATAAAAGTCTTGCTCTGTGTGTGTCTGTGTCTGTGTTTGTGTGTGTGTGTGTGTGTAAGGTTTCTGCTGGCTCTATTACATTGAAAAGAAAATGTCCATTTCCTTGCGGTGGCCCAATGCTGGAAACTGTCCCAGGGAACTTCCCCCAGATCACTTTAAAAAGTGCCACATAACTTTTCTCAAGTAATTAATTTTGATATATGATTATGATTGTTTGTGTGTATGAGTGTGTGTGTGTGTGTGACTCTCATGACCATATTACCTCCTCAAACGTGCATTATTTTCTGTTGTCCAACAGGTAGGCCCAGTCAAACTATTTAGCGATTTCTGACTGGATGAGACGCATTCTACAACTCTTCACAGCTAATAATAACTCTGCATTTTCCATTGAGAGAACCAAGCCGTTGATTAACTGTTGCGTTGCTTGGGAACAGGAGAAAACTAAGCTAAGAACTATTTTGGGGGGCAGAGGATGAATGAACATAAATGAAAACTAGATGCTAGAAAATACAATTCAGGTTCTTAAAATTTTGTTAGTTGGCAATGGAGCTGTTGTATAAAAGCAATATAACACTCGTGGTCGTTAGGTTGTTCGTGGATATCCTCATGGGTGTGGTTATCGACAGCACTCAGCCTTCAGCTGCGTGCCTGTGGCCTAACCCCACCATGAGGATAGGTAATATATAGATATTGTTATATAGATATCCACGAACAACCTCACTCCCACTCGTGGTATATCGCTTAAATATACAAATGTCATGTCGTTCATTATGTAAGTGATAAGTAAGTATGTGTGTGTTTTAGCGTTACCACCCCAAGTTAATGCAAATCGGTTATCTACCAATTCAGTAATAAGATGGTTAAATGTTACAGCAGGAAAGATGAAATAAGAAATCAGACACTTTACCTGTTGTTTTTTGAAACAGGTTAGGTCTATACAAGTTTGAGTTATGTTGTGCATGTGAAACTGTAATACCATAACTGTGTGCAGATGTGTGAGATGGGACAGAGTGTGTGTGTGTTTGTGTGTATGTGTGCATGTGTGTGTGCATATGTGTGTGTGTGAATGTGTGTGTGCATATATGTGTGTGAGTGTGTGAGTGTGTGAGAGAGAAGCTGAGAGGTGTGTGAAGAGGGGGGGATTCCCCAAGCATCTCTTCACCTCCTTCCTCTTTTCTTCTCCAGATCATTTCCTTCTCTTTCTCCTCTTTCTCTCATGCTCCTGTCTTTCTGTCATTGTTGCACTGATTCGTTGATGTTTTTATAGTATCCATGCATGTGTATGTGTGTGTGTGTGTGTGTGTGTGTGTGTGTGTGTGGATGGGATGGGATGGTTGTGAAAGAGATATGAATCAGGATCAGGATAGTGTTGTTCTGAAGCAGGAATCACACACACACACACACACACACACACACACACAAATGGAATTACAAGCACTACAAGACAGCAGTTAGTCTTCCACTAGTTCTTGTTTATGCCAGAGGGGGATTTACTGTGTGTATGTGTGTGCTGCATCCATGCATGACTGTGTATACATTCACTTGTGTGTGGGTGTGTGTAAAGCAGTGGTTTATGAATCATATCCTAATTCCGTTCATGAGTGGATGATATCAAAATGAGACATTTGGAGTCAAAGAGAAACTGCAACTGCTAGAGAGGTAGAGAGAGAGAGAGAGAGAGAGAAAGAAGAGGGACTTGTGCAGAGTCTGTATTTGAAAGCTGGAAGGGAGTGAGGACACACTCTCTCTCTCTCTCTCTCTTCCTCCCTGCCCATGGTCCTCAAACAGGTAAGGTGATGTGTGGATGTCTGTTCTGGGTGCAGAGGTGTTTAATGTGTGTTTGTGTGTGTGTGTGTGTGTGTGTGTGTGTGTGTGTGCGTGCATGTGTTTGTGTGTGTGTGTGTGAGAGAGAGAGAGAGAGAGAGAGTCAGTTTTAGTTAAAGTGATTGAGCATAGGGAAGTTAAATGGTGTGATTCTGTGGGCTTCAGTGTGCAGTTTTGGTCTGTGTGTGTGTGTGTGCCACACACATGTGCCTTTATGAATGGACATTTGAGTTTGTAGTGTGTTGGCATTTGCTTGTTCTGGCAATGTCACTGACTGACTTGCCACTACAATTGATACAATACCATACAATTGATTCCTGACCCTGCTGAAAGTATCCTTGTTGAATATCTGTAAGAGTAGTTTGTTGTGGTGGGATTTGTGGATATTTGAACGTGTGTAGCGTGTTAGGATGGGATTTTCTGATATTTGAACGTGTGTAGTGTGTAGCTGACCTTCCAGGATCAAGTGGCACTTCAGCACATGTGGATTGGCATGGTCTCTCTCTCTCTCTCTCTCTCTCTCTCTCTGTCTCATTCCTTTCCATACACACATTTCTGAACAGAGTAGTTTATATTGTGGTTTACCACTGTTCTCTAGACATCACTCCTAGTCGTGCAGCAGTTCTAAAATAAGTTGTCTATGATTGGTCAAACGCCGTGCCAATTACAGAAGGCTCGTGTGTGGTTTGCCATCTATACTAAAACAAACCCTTAGGGGAGTTTGCACTCTTGAAAGTTGGCACGTGGCTGTTCTTTCCAGGGTTATCTCTATTACTATCTTGATGTCTCTCTCTTTCTCTGTTTGAATCACTTTTACCTCTTTTCTAATCACGCATGCTCAACTCTTTCCATCTCAGACTTACTCTTAATACTTGTGCAACCGACAACTGTGACACATCTGTGGACACGATGGAATGAACTCGTTTGTAAAACAGAGAGTGAAAGGTTCGGTGCAAGCAGAAAGAACAGAGCACGAAAGGGGCTTGTGTCAATCTGAAAGACTGATCTGATTAGAAGAGCTGAACAAAAGCGTCAAACTCTGAGGGGTTATATAGTGCAAGAGACTGAAAAGCGAGACACAGAAACTAACTGTGGGGAGGTAAGGGACAAGAGAGGGAGAGAGAAAGAAAGAGAGAGCGACAGACAAATAGAGAGTTACAGAGAGAGGTAGCCATGTAGAGAAAGACAGAGAGAGAGAGAGGTTATTATATAATCATTTAAGTTTCCTTTCAAATCTAGGCCTAGATTGTATTTACTTTACTAAGTTCCTATACGTTTCTTTTGTTTTTCTCATTTTTTATTATTCCTTTAACCAAAAACAGATATTGTATCTGTTTGTTTTGTAACGTCAGCTTTGGCAACACTGCTTAATTGTGCAGTGAGAGAGGGAGCCTTGTAGAGACAGAGAGAGGGAGAGAGAGAGAGAGAGAGAGAGAGAGAGAGAGCAACAGACAAATAGAGTAACATAGAGAGCTAGCCATGTAGAGAGAGAGAGATAAACAAACAGAAGAGAAAGACAGACAGATAGATTGACAGACAGAGAGAGAGAGATAGACAGACAGACAGTGATAGATATACATATAGACAGAAAGAGACAGACAGACAGATGGCAGACAGAAAGACAGACAGACCAATGTTGACCGGAAGCCGTGTGTTAGTGGTCTGAGGGAGAGCTCTTGCAGGGCTTCACATTCCCTGGCAGGTCTTACAGCACTGTAAAACTGAGCCCAGGAACACAATGTGCACTGTTCACCATGCCAACAGACGCTGCTATCATAAACATGGGGTCACATGGCCGTGTGTTTGTGTGTGTGTGTGTGTGTGTGTGTATGTGTGTGTGTGTATGTTTGAGGTGTTTGTGTGTGCGTGTGTGTGTGTGTGTGTGTGTTGAAAGTGTGGTTTTACTCAGTTGATTCTGAAAAACAGGAAGACAAAGGTGAGCAGAGAAAAAATATTTGAAGTTCAGAGAAAAACCTCAGATCTCTGATGTAAGCAACACATCTTGATTGGCAGCTATGCCAGCCAATGAGCGCAACTTGACGGGCTCTGTCGTTATTAGGCAGTAGTCTGTAGACTTAAAGCAGGCATGATGTCTGCCTTGCTGACACTAAATTCTTGTATGCAGGGAACAAGCAGAGTTAAGAACTGGATGAGGAAGAACAGGGATTTAAATAAATGTAGGATGAAATAAATGTAATTCCATGTTGGTCTGTAAGTATTTGTGTGTGTGTGTGTGTGTGTGTAGTGAGTGAATGTGCATTAAACCAATAAATTGCCAAAATATGGATGTGTAGATTTTTGCCCTTGCTTTGAGAAGCACCAGTCCTTATGTGTGTCAACTTAAATAGTACTGATGTCTGAATCTGATGCTAGGTAGAATGATGTGATAGTGACGTGATATGGTGTCATTATAGACTGACACAGCAGGAAGTTGCAGTTATGTTGAGTGTTGTCCACAAGTGGGCGCTGTCTCAAGGTTTTTTTTTATTTTCTAATAGCTTACAGACCCACATGTTCTGTGTATAGTGTGGTATGCATGGTGACTGGTATGTGTGTGCTGGACGGATGTGTGTGTGTGTGTGTGTGGTGCCTGAAAGTGTATGCATAAGTGTGTACAACAGTGACACTCCTGAAACAGGCTGAATGGTGCAGTTTGGAACCACGGTGAACTGTTTCATATTAACCACAGTGAACATTTTTTATGCTCACACATCCTCACTCTCTCCCCCTCCCACTCTCTCTCTCCCTTCTCCACCCCTCTCATTTTCTCCACCCCCTCTTGTTCTCTCTCTCTCTCTCTCTCTCTCTCTTGCTCAGCCCCTCCCAACTGTCTGCCTTTCTGAAAGCCAATGAGGCTTTTAACGGCTTTTATTTGCTACAAAGCATTGGCACACCTGGCCCTCATCACCTTTAGGGCTTAAGTAAGGCTCTTTGGTAAGAGGTCTCCCTGGGTGGGCAGAGGGCACGAGAGCGAGGGGCATGGCCATTGAATGGCATTGCATGGCATGGCATGGCATGGCATGGCATAACTGGGTGGAGGCACCAGGATGGGTGTGCCCGCGCCTGTGGTAGGGGTGCGCCAGCAGAGGGTGTCCGGCTAAACCCAGACTCCAGGCTGGAGCAGAACCACAGAGAGGGCTTAGTCATGGACCGGATGCTTTTCGTCGTGTGTGTGGGTGTGGGTGTGTGTGTGTGTTTGTGACAGATGGGTGAAATAATCTCTAAGTGGTAGCATGTGTACGTCCACATGATACAGTATGTGTACTTATTATTAGTATGTGTGTGTGTGTGTGAGAGAGAGAGTTTACGTTTATTGCAACCTTGGTGTTTGCCTGTGTATTTGTCTATGTTTGGTGTGTGTGTCTTGGTATGTGTGTGTCTGTATGTGTATATGTGTATATGTGTGTGTGGGGGGGGGGTCTGTTCATGGTTAAGTGCTGGTGAGCTATTTCCTCCCATTTGACTCTAAAAGTGATTTATCTTTGGCTTACCCTGAGATCAAATCACCAGCAAGGAGGCAAGGAGATGAGATGGAAGGGGTCAGGGTCAGTGTGTGTGTGTGTGGTATATGTGTGGTATGTGTGTGGGGAGGGGGATTCATCAGTGTAATGAGGAGCAGTATACAGAAAGTAGGATGTCATTACTGCTGTCTGTATGAATAAATCAATTCTGCATATTACATTATGTGAGTGTTAACGCTTACTGTGTGTGTGTGTGTGTGTGTGTGTGTGTGTGTGTGTGTGTGTTAAAGATATCTGTGTAGCAGTTGAGGATGGAGTTTTTACTTCAATGTTACGCATTGTTACCCAAATCCCTTGACATTTCATGCCTCCCACTCTCTCCAATTGTGAATTGGATGGTGTTCATGCTAGCATTATTCACCTGACAAGGAGAATGTGAGGAATGTGTGTGTGTGTTTGTGCGCCTGTGTGTGTGTGTGTGTGTGTGTGTGTGTTTGTGTTTGTTGGCGGGGGCAAGCTTTGATGCCTGTTGTGAAACAGGCTCCATAAAAAGTGGCTTTGGACACATACACCACACACCCACAATCTTTCACACACACACACACACACACACACACACACACACACACACACACACACACACACACACACGCATGCACACACACACACACACATATTAGTTGAACTTTGCCTCTGTTCACGTGATGGCCAAGCATATTGGGTTTTGTTTGTGCATGTGTGTGTTTTTTTAGGTCATCTGTGATGTGTGGTGGGCAGAGCTAGAGATGGAGAGAAAGAAAGAAAGAAAAAAAGAAAGAAAGGGATGGAGACGGAGTGAAGACGAAGAGATTTGATTTAAGAGTCCACCCATAACAAAACAACTCCATTTCTGTTTGTGATTGTGAAATGTCTAGCATGTTAGACATGTCTGATTGATTAATTATGCCTTAAAGGATCACGCCAGTCTAATAATCAAGGAAATTTGCTAGTGCATCTGAAAATAATCCCTCTATGTCTCCTAGTCAAGTAGTGCAGGCCAATGATCTCATGGCATGGTAGCAAAGTTCCTGTGAAGTCAAGTTAAGTAGGGATTTATTGTCATTTCAGCCATATACACAGTACATAGTGAGACGAGACGCTTTTTACCCGGAACAATTGGTGATACACGTAACCTGGAAGGTCTTATTGCTTCCATGTCATATCGGCCCAGAAAATCGCCATGTTTCATTTCCCACCGGCCTTAGTACACTTTGTAACTACATAAGAGTTACGTTTTAAAAAGGAAAAATACCAGAATTCGTACTCACTTTTGAGCAAGATGCTAATGGTCTAATCTGATCTATGCTAGGCTGGAGCTAAAAGCTGACTGAGTGAGAGGTTGGATGAACTGGAGAAAGCTAAAGCAACTGTTTAACTCAAGAGGAGGTATAGAATGAGTATATTTCCCTAAAAAGTGGTGTGTTCATTTAATATTTTGCTAGTGTTTGTAAGTGTGTGGCTTTGCTGGCAATGTTGCTGTTGTATTGAGAGGAGAGATGAACTGTTGTTGAGTAGAACTGAGTTGAATTGATGGCGATGTATAGATAGAGAGAGAGAGAAAGAGAGAGAGAGAAAGATTACGGAGTGACACAAGCGTTGTGTGACTACTGATAGGATACAGAACTGGGTGAAGGGTCACACAGAAAGACACACACATACACACACATACACACACACACACACACACACACACACATACACACTGGTCAAGACCGGAGGCTGGCGAGGAGCTGTGGTCATGTGATTCACTCTGAAGGAATGACTCTTTCACTCCTTTGCTCTCTTTCTCTCTCTCTGTCTCTTTCTCTCCCTCTCTCCTTCTCTCCTGCTCTGCTGAGCGAGGGATGAAGCAGGCAGAGATGAAAGGATGATGAAGTGATGGGATATTTCTCTCCGTCGCTCCCATCTTCTTTCCCCCTCTCTTTCTGCACCACTGCACTGGTGGGCTGAATTGATATCTCATGAATCAGTGGAACACCTGTCCCTTCCACAGCTCCTTAAAGTGTGTGTGTATGTGTGTGTGTGTGTGTGTGTGTGTGTGTGTGTGTGCAAGAGAGAAAGAGAGAGTGAGAGTGCACACACACACACATGTTGATGATGAGTCTCTACATGTGGAATTCCCCCAGGGCAGGGTAAATGGTCATCTCTCCTGTTTGTACAACACACACACTCACCCCCCCCTACACCACCCCCCCCCCCCACCCCCGCCACACACACACACACATACAGAGCTTCTGTTACACCACATGTCTCTGTCACACCTCCCTGCCTGCTATGAGTGAGGAAGAGTGTGTGTGTCTGTGTGTGTGTGTGTGAGAGAGAGAGAGAGGATTGCTTTGAGCTGCAGTGAGGTAGTGAACTAGAGTGTTTATCCTGCGACTAGTTTGGGCAGAAGTCTCCCTCATGTTTTGCAGATGATAATGATATACCAACACGCCACAGAAAACCCCACATTTT
>JAIFZK010000088.1:270000-317500 GCA_027481765.1 Tenualosa thibaudeaui
CTTTGTCCACATCTAATTCAAAATAAAGTCTTGTTGAGTTTCATTCTCATCATCTACATAGTCTGAAACTGGTTCTGTATATTTGTATTTATATATGTGTGTGTGTGTGTGTGTATGTGTGGAGGTGTGTGTGTGTGTGTGTGTGTGTGTGGGTGGGTGTCTGTTCAGATGCCAATCAGTACATTGTGTGCAAAGGTCAGGTGTGAGATGACATCAGACACTTCAGAAATAGAAGTGCAACTCAATGACGTTTGAATGCATAATTTTTGTGTGTATGTGTGTGTGTTTGTCCATGAAATAGCTCATGAAATTATAAACAGTTTCATGTAGTCTTCTTTTAAGATTAAGATTTTAAGAAGTGTTTGTGTGTGAGTGTCTCCTTTAGCTATGAGTTAATCCATTAGTCAGTAGCATCAGAAACATGGAAGAGTGTGTTCCAGTCCACATACTTTGTGAGTGCACTTCAATACAGTGCACTATGAGCGCTGCCCACTTGCTGGGAGAGTGTGTGAATTTTGGCAGGTAAGGGCTGTCCCAAGTGGACTACTTTGAGCTGCACTTACCCGAATTTACGATTGTAATGTATTAAGCAGTGTTGTTTTAGGTCAGTGCTTCTCAATTTTTTTCTATTACACCCCCCTAGGAAGAAGAAAACATTTCGTGCCCCCCACTCTCCGCCGCAACTATAAATAGTATAATTTGTCTATAAAATTGTTATAACTAAGGATGCTCAGTGCAAAAAACTACTACCCCATAGAGCTAACACTCTGACAATGAGAGTGCTACTGTCGCCTACTGTAGTGGATGTGCAATTACACTATTCTAGTATGGCAAAAGAAAAGCATGTCATGTCAAGACCATGTCTCCCCATGGTCATACACGCCCCCCCCCCCTGGCATCGCACGGCACACCCCACTATTTGAGAAGGACTGTTTAAGATTAACATTTCCACAAGATTCGTAACCTAACGTTAGCTAATATTGCTAACCTTGTCGGCAGCGATAACTAGCATATCATACAAATGCTAAATACCGGCTGTATCAGTTTTGAGAAGCTGCTGGTTGTCCCTCCAAGGCTTGGTAGGACCAATTACAACGCTATATCTTTGAAGAGGGTCATTGGGCGGGGTTAACAGGGCTGTGGTGGTGCAAAGCAACTAAAAAGAAAAACAGTGGCCATTTGAAACAGCTTTGGCATTAACTTTGGAAGAGTTAGACTTGGGCTTTTCTTTGAAGGTTGAGCAGAAAAAGGCGCTCAAGTCCTTGTTTCAAAGAAGGACGTATTTGCTGTTTTGCTGATGTTGTTCTGATTGGTTGTAGTGCTATCCTATTACATTTGAGGCAGTTTGAAAACCTCTGATTCCACCCCTAGGATTGAGCCCGGTCTATTGGTCGTGGCCAGACTATACATTTTGATGTTATAGTCTGGCTTGTCAGGTGAGACACACATATTTCTAAGGCATTAAATTAATGCTCATACAGAAACTGTGGCATGTGGGTGTGGTTTTGGCCCTGTTTACAGTAATGATCTTAGATGATGTCAACATTGTTTCAGGCAGTGAAAAACCTTAGTGAGTATATTCAGTTTTGTTTCTGAAACCATCTCTGTCTATGCCACTTTTGAGAAGCCCACATCACCATTCATGCTGGTCAAAACAGCTAAAGAAAAGATTTGTTTGCTACATATTTAGGCAGCTGTGGTATTGTAGAATGCAGCTGGCTACAAAAATGATTAGGTGACTAAAGTTAGTAGTCATGGAAAATTGCACAGCTGACTTCTTGGTTTTGGAATAGGGTCATAGGAGAAGAGACACGTGATTGGACAAAATGAGGGAAGGAAACAGGAAGAAAGCTGGCATGAAAGGTGTAAATGAATGAAAGGTGTAAACTTAAAGGAGAAATCCGGTGTAAATCAATCCATAGCCCTGTTGTTTGAGGTCACCGAGTGCTGTAGAAGACAAAAAGACGAGAAAAATTGGATACAGTGTAGACCGAATAGCAAACTGACAGCTAACATTAACTGAATGGGGCACAGGAAAAGAACGCTGAAAGTGAGTTTCTATGCCCCATTCAGTTAGTGTTAGCTGCCGGTTCACTATTCATTCTGTGTTGTAATGTAAAATTTGAACAACTGGGCTATGCATTGATTTACACCATATTTCTTCTTTAATAAAAGTGTTCTGAAACAGACAGAAACAGAATAATGTAAACACAAAATCCCAACCAGTCAGAGCTTAAGGACCATGAAATGGAGAGGCATGATTGGATCATCTGTACAAATATTAGTCATATGTGAAAGTACTGATACCTCACTGGTGTGGATTCTTCAGAGATGGAGATATTAATTACCAGTCTTGATAAAATGATTCTGAATAATCATTCTTGATAAAATGAACTTCTTTTATTTCAATTCTCAAATTTTGATTGAGAATTGAAATGACGCATGTTCCTTTTTAACTAGATTTCTCAAGTAGATTGCAACATAGTCATCACAGGAATGTCGTACATAGTTGCTGTTATAATTTCCTAGCTTAATCGATGTAACTCATCAAAGACTTCCTCAAATGGCTGACAAATAAGTTTGTTCAGCGGTGATATTGAGGGTCAAGGGTTATTAATGTTCTTTCTCTCTCTCTCTGTCTGTCTTTAAAATTTAAACTTTTGTCTTACATGTGTGTACAGTCATACACATCCTTAGGGTATGTATGTTTGTGTTAGTGTGTTTATGATTTATTTCAGTTTGCACTAAGTAAGAGGTGAAAAAGGAAAAAGAGGTGTGTGTGTGTATGTGTGCGTGCATGTGTGTGTGTATATGTGTGCGTGCATGTGTGTGCGTGCGTGTGTGTGTGTGTCCGGGGTAAGTAAGGTTCCGGGGAAAAAGAGGTGTGTGTGTGTATGTGTGCGTGCATGTGTGTGTGTATATGTGTGCGTGCATGTGTGTGCGTGCGTGTGTGTGTGTGTCCGGGGTAAGTAAGGTTCCGGGGAAAAAGAGGTGTGTGTGT
Organism: Tenualosa thibaudeaui; assembly: GCA_027481765.1. NCBI lineage: Eukaryota > Metazoa > Chordata > Actinopteri > Clupeiformes > Clupeidae > Tenualosa > Tenualosa thibaudeaui. Next base: position 273,002 of record JAIFZK010000088.1, read on the forward strand.
GTGTGTGTGTGTGTCAGGGGTAGAGTTCCCAGAAGCAACATTTACCGTACGGCCACAGATTTTGGGAAGTTATCTTGGCATGCAGCCAGAAAAGCAGACTAAGACAGGATGGCCCTTTCAAGTGTGTGTGTGTGTGTGCGTGTGTGTGCGCGCGTGTGTTGTGGTTGACATTTTTGAGCAGCAAGGAACCACACTTGTGACACATCCATGCCACAAACTGATCTTCAAAGGCTGTGTGAGTGTGTGTTTTAAAGAGCAATAAATGTATCCTGGAAGACTCCTGCATGCCACTGTGCATACTCATACGCATCATCATGCCCTCAGCCAATCAGATTCCACATCTCTGTGTGATTCAGAGGCATTGTGTGGAAGCCATAAGAAGGTTGGGGTGTGGGGGTGAAAATCAAAAGCATGTGTGTGTGTGTGTGTGTGTGTCAGGGCTGGATGGGGGCGTTCTCTGGTCTTTGCCAGTTCACATCTGTAATTACAGTTGTGCTGTGACACACAGGTGCTCTGGCTCCCGAAGTCTTTACTATGCTGACCCCTGTATGACTACTTATATGTGTGTTTGTGTGTGTGTGTGTTTGTAGGCATGTGTTTTGGTGAAGGCATGATTTATGTGTGTGTGTGTGTGTGTGTGTGTGTGTGTGTGTGTGTGTGTGTGTTTGTGTACATATGACTAATGTATGTTGTGTGTATATGTGTGTTTGTGTGTGTGTGAGTGTGTCAAAGAGTGTGTGAACTCTGTCCCGCATTCGGGACACTTATTAGAGAAACCAGTCTCCAGTCGAGACTTCGGAGTGGCGCACAAACACATCGTCATGTCCACAGTCATTAGAGCTCCGTGCTAAAAATAGCAATCAGATGGAAAAGAATGGCCTTTTTTTCCACTCATGTCCCACACCCACACACACACACAGTTCTTTGTAAATTACATTTGACCTTTCAAGAAAATTCCAGGATATCCCACTTGGAATTTTTTTGTGTGTGTGTGTGTGTGTACATCCACGCATGGATGACAGTGTGTGCTTGTGTACGTGCATGCGTGCGTGTGTGTGTGTGTGTGTGCCTGTGTGTAAGTTATGACTCATGGTAACTGATAATGAATACCTCCTCTGCATGATGGATGGATGGATGGATAGATTTCCTAGAAGGATAGATAGATGGATGGATTGACTCTGTCCTTCCTCTGGTAGGGTCACAATTGCCATTCTTCTGCTGCCATCACTTCATATCACTCTCTACACACACACACACACACACAACTGATTCATCCAGTATTACTGAGGTTCCAGTAACTTGTTTGAGCAAAATAATTCCAGGAAGAGGGAGAGAAAGAGTGTGTGTGTGTGTGGTGTGTGTGTGAGTGAGAGAGAGAGAGACTTTATGTAAAGTGCACAGACAGTGACTCAATATGTAGTCATATGGCCCCTGTATCCCCCCTCTACACACACACACACACACACACACACACACACATGGTATTACTGTAATATTCCCCCATACGGAATAGTATATGATTGTGTAGAGCGGTTCTGTTCTGGGGTTTGTGTGTGTGTGGGGGGGGGGGGCATATGTGTATGGAAGAGACATATATGCAGGGAGTGTGTCTGTGTGTGTGTGTGTTTAAGACAGAAATAAATGGATCATCCTATCAAATACACATCCCCTCAGAAGAGCCTGTCACGAGTGTCACGACTACTGCATTGTGTGTGTGTGTGTCTATAGAGTTAGACATAGAGTAGAGCTCTTTTGAGACTAAAGTGATGAATAATGTTCTGTTTTTGATGACCTCCAGCACTTTCCATTTTCTATAAATGGAAGTTTTTCTTCCTCTGGACAAACACCACACCATCCCACCACCGGACTCACAGCTTCTTCTCCTCTCTTCTCTTCTTCTCTCTTCTCTACTCTTCTCCTCTCCTCTCCTCTCTTCTCTTCTCCTCTCCTATCTTCTCTTCTCTACTCTTCTCTTCTCCTCTCCCTTCTTCTTTCCTCTTCTCTCTTCTCCACCTCTCTGCTGCTTTAGCCCCCCATCTTCATTATTACTCAGTTCCATCTAAGCTGCTCTTAGCTTGAAGGCAGAGGAAAGCTGAGGTTGGATAATGCTGATGTGAAAGTGCCTACCACAGGTAGATCCACACTGGCTGCAGTTTCTACCCCCCACTAAGTTGTTTTGCCTGATCAAAATTACATCCAGAGGTGTGAAAATGAGATGTAACGTTTAAGTCCTACCAAATATTTGACAAGTAGATTAGCTATTTAGTATAAACACCAGTGCCAACAGTATATTTGAATGAATGCATTACTTTCTGAAGCTGTGTTGTAAGCTTCAAAATGCTTAATATTGCTTTTTTCCTACTTATTGTCCTGCTAGCCTGTCTCTATCGCTCTCTCTTGTTCTCTCGCTCTCTCTCTATCTTTCTTTCTGCATGTCTTCTTTCCATATTGAAAATGACCTGTCTTGCCTGCATATCCAGTATGGCCAAAGGACAATGGATTCTATCTCTATCTCTATATGTATTTCACATGTCAATGTTTGTTTCTTTCTCTCTCTCTCTCTCTCTCTCTCTCACACACACACACAATCACACACACACACACACACACTTTTACTTTTAGATAATGATTTGCATGATGGCAGCCAGGTACTCGTCACAATGTGTGACAAAGTGAGACGCTTGCTGTGATGTCCCAAAGAAGGGGATCACTTTTCACTTTTTTCACTTTTCACTTTTTTCAAGGACAAGGATTTCTTTCTCTTACTCGCATGCGCACACACATATACGCACCCCCACACACACATGCACACACACACACACACAAACAAATAGCAGCATAGATGACATCATAGCCAGTTATACATAGTGAGTTTGATGCATGTGGGGAAATTTTGTGTGTATGAATGTGTGTGTATGTGTGTGTGTGTGCATTTTCTGCATGTCACTTCCTTTAACTGAGTGAGCAGGAAACTTTTGACATGCAGGATAGAGGACACCCCCTCCCATTGCCCACAGAAGTCCCATTCACTAACACTAGCTCTGCTCTAACAAGGCCAAAAGTGTGTGTGGGTGGGGTGTGTGTGTGTGTGCGGACATTCACACAATGCCACATAATCACCTTGACTCAAAATTGTATAATATGTCTGCTTATCAGCTGCACCGTTTCCCAGAATCAGATACCTATTTATAAGGAAGTGTATGTGTGATATGTGGTACATATGTGTTTGTATGTGTGTATGTGTGTGTGTCTGTGTATGGGAAAGGGGGATGATGACGTGTTTGAACTTGCTCTCTCTGTGCTTGTGTGTGTGTATGTGTGTGCATGTGTGTATATGTACGTCTGTGTGTGGAGAATGTGTCTGAATGTTCCTGTGGTGTATACTTGTTAAATGTGTCTGTGTTTGTGTGTGTGTGTGTATGTGTATGTGTGTGTGTGTGTGTGTGTGTGTGTGCTAGTGTGTTTGGAGGTCTTTGATGATGGATTATTATCATAGTCTTAGATTGCCACACTCACACAGGCCCGTCACACTGCAGCAAATCAGTTGTTGTTTATCTTCCTAATGGGTTCTCCACAATAGTCTGCAGTGACCATACTCGCTACACTGATGCCTCTCAATAACTTTGACATAATACACCTATCAGGTACATGAAGTACATGATGTTCTTCATCTCTCCAGATCTGACCCTTGTCACAATTGCTTATTGCTCCAAGAGAGAGAGAGAGCGAGCGTGTGTGTTTGTATTTGCTTGAACATGTGTATTATACGGAAATGTACTGGAGCATAAATGTTGAGTAAGAGGAGAAGTCTTTGGCACCAGTGGGTTTGGGGTGGAATAAAAAAAAAGGTTCCAGTGATGTCAGCACTGTGCACAATAATTGGCTGAACACCTGAAGGTGTGGCAGTGCTGAATGGGTGTGCCCACCGATCTACGTTTCCACAGAGATTCAGCCAGGTAACAGTGATAGTGTGTCTATGTGTGTGAGTGTGTTTTTGTTTTAAAGTTAGTCAATATTTTGTGTTGACGTGTGTATTATTTTGGACCCTCAGGATATGTCACCAGAAGTCATTCAGGTAAGCCACCTAACATAACATAACATGGCAAAACACAACGTATGGTATAGCTTGGCATAGGCTTTGCTTTTACTTTACTTGTCAGCAGACTTGAATGATTGCTTAATTACCTCTGCCAACGAGTTTATGTTTTTGCTGCGGTTGGTCTGTCTGTTTGTCTGTCTGTGAGCAAGATAACTCGAAAAAAGTACTGCACAGATTTGGATTAAATTTTCAGACATGTGGGTATTAGGCCAAAGAACAGATGATTACATTTTAGTGGTGATCCAGAACACTGTCTGGAATATGTATTGGGTCAGTTGGGTCAAGTCAGTATTGCCTTGGTGAAAGTCTGCGCTCCCAAGTGCTTTACTACTTGGAACATGTTACAGATTCGTCGTAACAGACTTGTTCATGAATATGCTATTTCAAACATGTTATAGCATGTCTCTTGTGATGACCTTTTTCTCTGGGTATCTAGCTCTCCTCTGTCCTGGTCCCTCTGCCATTCATTCATGCGTGCTGTGCCAAGGCTTTGTGTGGCGTGATGGGTGCTTGGCCCCGCCACAGCCACCGCCTGACAGAGAAGTTTCCAGTGGCACTCAAGGTGTGGACTTGGCCTTACTGTCACCTGCACCATGGCAACCACCATATTTGTTTGACTAGATAGAACCACTTCTTCACAAGCTCAACCTCACACACGCACTCTGTATGTGTGTGTGTGTGTGTGAGAGAGAGAGACAGAGAGAGAATGTGTATACACACTTTGTGTACCTGTACATCTCCGGATAAATATTTGCTTGTGTGTGTGGGGGCGGTGTGTTCTTCTCTGCACCTCACCCTAGAGCCCTGCCTTGGTCCGTCCCCTAAAGTCTTCCCTAGGAAGCTGGTTTCAGATGGTGGGTTAGATGTACACTTCTCTGGTCTAGCACCATTTGAAATCAGTGTTCCTGGGGGCAGAAGAGCAGCTGTGACACAGGGGTCACCAAGAGGTCAAATCCTGAAAAAAATGACTTTGTTTTAGAGCTCCATTCATACCATAGAAACAGTAGCCTGGCCGCACCTTCCTACGCACTTATGCTCAATTATCATTTCCCTACAGTGCTAGTCTTGATTTGATTCCATTGAGCTTGTTGTCTCCGGTAGCATTTTTACCACATCCAATCAGCCAACTGAGGGAGGAGTTATGAACACACAGAATGCTATCAGTCAAAGCAGGCGATCAGTCAAGGGCTGATCCACACTTTTTAAACTTCAGCACCTCCGCCAAGCAATCGTTTATCACTACCGAATGTCCAGACCCTCTGTACGAAGTGTACCAGGCTATTGAATCAGAGAAATATATGTCACTTCCTACACACTCCACTCTATCTTTGTGGCACTTGCTGTTTCCAAAATGCATAATTTCTGCTGTATACTACTTACAATAGGTACTGGAAGGTGTCATTTTGTATCAATAGAATGTGTCCTCGTTTGACTAAATTGTGCACACACTTTAAGTAATTTACTAAAATGATGACTTTGCTGTAAAAATGGCACATATTTTTTCCAACTTAGAACAGCAACAAAAGATCTACTACAAAGTACAATCTGGTACATTCCAGGTTGTATGCAGTATGTCATTTTGAATATGGCAACTGCTTCAACGTGATTGTGTTTCTTGCCAAGAGGGTTTCTGTATATAGCGCAAGGCCACAGAGGAATGTGGTGAACTGAGCAGTGACGTTTATTCTTCATACTGGTGGTGGCTGAAAGGAAAAGAAATATGTAGCTAGCTTGCAAATGAGTGCATAAGTCACATCGTTATAATTAATTACTGTGGATGACCTGCTAAGTAAGCATTACTGCAGCCAACCAGAAGCACAAATTGGACTATAAACAGACACAAAGGTCATTATCTTTTGATGAATGTGTGCTACCTTACATGTTTCCCCATCCAAGATTATCTGGGCACCATTATTTTAGCGTAGGAGGTCATGGGTAACTCGTCATTCGTAACACACACAAAACTTTAGACACATCTCCCACCGGGCCACACACAGTTTCTACCCCACCTAAAGATGACTGATTTCCTCTGGTGTGTAGAGCCGAGAGTCTGCCTTCTAGCACCATTTGAAATCGGTTATGATGACTGGGGATCAGTGCTGCGGTATGAGGCCCAGAGGAGGCCACTGGGACCCACAGGAGAGACATCACAGGGACTTGACAGCTAGGCTAATACAATAAAGACAGCACAGCCACAATAACAGAGCTACTGTAGATGCAGTAACTACACCAACAGAGTTTCCATACTGACATAACTACAACAGAGCTTTTCTCTGAAGGGCAAGAGATTCCACAATAGACTTCATAACAATATATCAACTGTCAGTTGGTTAGCTGGATAGCTTGTAACTAGAACTTCTTGTGAGATTTTAAATTACTGTTTTGGTTAAGATGAAACATGTCAGAATGGCTTTGATTAGCAAGCTATGTCATTGTCACCGCTGTCTTATTACCAGAACCTGAAATGACTTTAACATTGCTGTTATGCTTCATTTCCTGTAGGATTCTACTGGATATAAAAGAATCTATCTATCTGTCAATCTGTCTATCTATCTATGAAGTTTGATTTACAAAAGACCCTTCCCCTCATTGTTTAAGGAATGATTTGGATCTCTCTCTCTCTCACTGTGGCTTTGGTTTATTTCTTAATCTTACTATTTGTATGACTAAATAAAATTTTTAAGACAACTATTCTCCTCACTCCCTTCATTCATTTGCTGCCTCTTCATACAGGATGCCAGCACTACCATCTAGTGTCATCTGTTTGTATTACATTAATAAGAATTAATGCACTAGAACCTGACCTATTTTAACGTTTTAACTATCAAAGCATGTTGTGTAGTGCTTAGTAGGTAGAGTTTTTTCTGATGAAAAAGGTTGTTACTTTCTGACACCATTATATGAAATGCATGTGACTATATGTCCAATGTTAGAGTGACGTTCATGATAGATTAGAAGGAGCAGATTGCGCCAATAAAGAGTGTTGAACTCTGGGTAAAATATATTGAATAAAACGGGAGAATGAACTATAATGGACAAGAGAATTGGCTGGCAAAACACAGCTCCTTATACTGAGTATGTGTGCGCGTGCGATCTGTTTCTGATGATGAGCTTCTGTCTACACAGTGTGGAGTTTTGTGATCACACACTTGCACGCCCACACACACTCTGTAAGATGACTCCGGGGAAAAGGCCACATAGTAGCCTACTTGCTATAGAGGCAGACAAAGAGAAGGCAGGACAGAAGTAAATGTCACACATTTGAATGTTGTCACACCATGGCAACTAAGTGCTTTCTCTCTCTCAACAATGAAACTGTATATACTAAATCAAGGTCATTCGGTAAGTGGTTTCTGTTTTCATTCTCCTCAGGGTTACAGGGGCAGTCGCTCATATAACTGGTTAAGCCTCAGTGTAGATGTTGGTGTTCTGTTCGATGCTCTTCAACACTGAGCTCCATAGACTCTAATGAACTGTACCTGGAGGGTGACCTACATTTCCAGGGGTGAGCATTGGTAATAGCTCATAAAAATAGGACAAGATGCCTCTAGAAATGGAGATTTTTAACAAGTAAATAGAGACAAAGGGAAGGGGAAAAATGGAAGGCCAACCAATCCATCAAATGTGAAAGGCCACAATAGCAAACAGGCAATAAGAATTTCAGTTAAATAATTCAAGAGACCCTGTGGATTTGAAGGGTTTTTTTTATGATCCAATGCCTTTTCATCATTGTTAATAAACAGTGAACCCACTGAGTAGAGAGTGAAATGAATGCGCTCATAATCCCTGTGCGATGGCAGTGTTCATTGTGCTTTGGTCGGGTTTTGAAATGATGTTGATCGTGTGTGGGTTGTGTGGTGGGGCCAAGGTCAAATGCAGCCTCAGGGAAAGGAAACGTCTATGACGTCACAGTGGTTGCACAGAGACTGCCAGTCATTCTGACCTTGGGTCTGCCAGTCAGCATTCTTCAGATGGTGATACATGGGAGAAGAACAGCACGATGGAAAAGTAAGACACTACCCCTCACAGCTCAACAAACATATGAAATGTGCTAGCCTATTACCTGTTATTGCCTGTTATACATACCTGTTGTGACCTGTTAGAAGTCTTATACCTAAAGTGTTACCTGTGTGTAATGTTTCACTAACTTCAGTGCACCAGAATTGCATTGTTAATGACTAGGCCATATCCTGTGAAGACAGATTTGACATTTACAGCCTAAATGTTGCCAGTTACACCAGTACTGGCTACTTATAATTATAACCATTATATTGTATACATACCTAAACTCTTTTTATATTATTATTATTATTATTATTATTATTATTATTATTATAACCAGGTCTGTCAAAGTTAGTGTGCTTGTGGTCTAGCCTTGGTATATGTGTATCTGGTTTCTTGACAATGACTTGAAAACAACTCTGACTTGTCTTACATGATAAGACCATGCCAAACTTTGTGTTAACTGGGAGTTATGTTTGTAGCAAATCTGTGGAGAGTAAATTCTTCAAAAAGATCTACCAAAGGGCCAAAGGTAGGACACTAGACTGTCATTATGGCAACAGACAAGCTTTTCTTCTCTGCTTATTGTGCCATGGCTGATGAATGTAAAACTGATGTGGAGCAAGACGGTCGTGATTGTAGGTCTGTGGAAACAAAGTGGCCTTTTCTGAAGGGGCTTCTGCAAGGTTGCTAACTGAAAAGAGCTTTCTCAGTGTAAGATGTAAGATATAAGACGGTATGCTCTGACTGAAATTACTTTATCAGATGCACTTAGGCACATAAAACAAGTTACAAACGTATGGAAAAAGACTGAAATAGGCAAATGCAAATACAAATACAAATAATACAAATGCAAATAGCCAAAATCAAAGGCAAGAGTGATTGATTGTCACTGATTGTTTCTATAACATTAGGGTTTGAATTGTGGTTGAGTGTTTTACGGAAGTGAATGCTGTATACCAGTCTTAGATTCTCAGGAGATCTGCAACATTTTGAGGGCAGAGCACACATCACAGCTCAGTCAGCTTTCGGCATCTCAGAAAGGGCCTTCAACTATAAAGGTTTGGCAAGCAAACAGATGCACAACATGATCCATCTCACTCCTTTGAGTTTGACACTATGTCTGGCCGCTGCTACATTGTCCAGCCATAATTCCTGATAACCACCTATGGTGGACTGACTACTATTATGAACCTTAGCTAATACCATAGCCAACTTGTAGTCTATCATGGTTACGGATACCATGGCATACCATGACCCCTGGCAGTTGGGATAGCCCCTTGAGTCGTGGATCTGCCCAAGGTTTCTACTAAACATAAGGGAGATTTTCCTTGTCCCTGTTGATCTTGGGTGCTCCTTCTGTGAAGTGCCACGAGACAATACTATTGTAAAAGGCGCTGTATAAATAAAACTGAATTGAATTGAATATACCTCTAAACAAAGTGACAAGAAATTTCCTTTTTTATTTGTCCTGTACCTTTATCCTAAACCTAATTGTTTTATTCTTTGCATTCTACCTCCACTCTTCTTATCTACAGTCTGTCACACTCCTTTAGGCCACGCAAACACAGACACACACACACACACACATAAGTTCTCCCCAAATGTTCCTGTTTTCTGACATTTAAAGCCCCTTTTCCTCTATCCCCCCATTTCTTCTGTTCACCTCTCCCCTTCAGCTGTTTGCTGAGCAACAGAAATGCAAGCGCATGGCCGAGGAGAAGGACCGCACCGTGTTGCAGAGGTGTCAGGTCATGCTCATGTACAAAGCATCTCAGTTTTACCATGACCGTACCACTTTGCTGATCACCAACAACCCACTGCAGACCACTGATGACTCTATGACCACTGACAGCCCTGCAAAATATCTCCATCCACAAACTCTCCTACCTGTACAGGTGATAGCAGGGATGGGCAGTGTTTACTGTATGATATCTACATTTACATTTATGCATTTAGCAGACACTTTTTATCCAAAGACACTTACATTTTGCAACCATGAGTTGCACAGGGCCAGTGTCCCCTAGAGCAACTTAGAGTTGTTCCTTGCTCAAGGGCACAACTGTGGCACCCAGGACCTAAAATATCTATCTATCTGAAATACTTGTTTCTGTTACTAAATAGTTTGTACATTATATGACCTGATGACATCATAGAAGTGCAAAGTGCAGATCTGGGTCCATTATAGCGCACTGATGCTGATTCAGCAATTTGCCCAGCGCTTGCTGTGAGCTGAGTATTGATATTTAAAAACACGATCGAGTGCAAGGTGAGTTTGTATAGGTTATTCAGAGGACAATAGGTTTATTGTCATTGCGCTTTAGGATCAAAACACCTTTTTTGCGAGGAGGAATAACAATTACTGGAAGAAAACATCCTCTATTCCAACAATGCATTAATGGCGTCATGGTAAATGTTGAAAAATGTTGACTGTGCTCGAACGCATCACGCTAAAAAGACAGTTTAGGCCACAGGGCAAATCCTCTCTCACACCTGCACACTCTATTGTTGGTCTGGCACATTCTCATTGATATCGGCAACATTTGTTTTGGAGAACTTCAATCATCAGTATAGGCAAATGATTATTAATGATCATCTGAACTCACAGAACCTATTAAGTGGCTGTCCTAACACTGCTCAAAAAGATGCATCACCTTAAAACCCACGTACGCCTCCAAACATGTTTCAGTGTTTAGTTTTTAATAACATTTCAGAACGAACTGAACTTACTCAGTTTGGACTTTTTAAGATTATCTCAGATTCATGGTAGGTTATCAGGTGTAACAACAAAGTTCAGCGGTTGTTCTCAAGTACTATCACTTCAACACTGTCGTGTTAGTGTACTGATGACAGAACACATTACATGTCACTCCAAGACACCTAAACACTGGACGTATAATTCACTCCAAGACACCTAAACACTGGACGTATAAATCACTCCAAGACACCTAAACAGTGGACGTATAAATCATGGGATTGCCCAAGTAGCCATGAAACATTCTAACCATATCTCAAGTTTCATTTTTTTCCCCATCTTGGTTTTGCCAATTCCTAGGTGACGATCAGCCATCATCTGACATGACTATGAGCTGCCAAGACAAATACTGCTGTACTTAACTTTCTGGACCTTTTGGATTGGTATCAGAGACATGCAATTAGCTTTCAGGTTGGGGATAATTGCTTACCCTTGACTTTGTCAGCCTCTAGTTGACTTAAAAGCAAACAACAAAGAGCAGGTTTTAGTGAAAGAATAACACCAACACCTCCTGAAGTGTGTGTGCATAATAGTTCTTAACACTTGCATTCCTGAAAGTGTAAGTGGATTCGGATTCCCTTAAAGTCGCTGTTGTCTTTTCTTACGTCCATGAATTCATCTTTACATCTTTCCTTGACCCCATTTCCAACAAGGTCAAGTTAAAGTTGATAGTGAAAGATAGGGCAGACAATTTCAAACAGGACCTCGGGTTTCTTGGATCAGAAATTCTACCAAAGCACAATAACCAAAAGGCTTGCCAAGAGAACATGGAAACATAGATAGATGCATGCATCCTGAGATATAACCTACTTAACTTACATATAAAGCTGTTTTGTGCCAATCTGTTGTTTTGTGTAGATAAACGTGTAGTCTGGTTAATCATTTTATTAAGTTTTATTTTCTTTTAAAAACTATTATTATTGAGTACCATGCAAAGCATAGGCTACATGATGTCAAGGTGCAAATGCATCTTTGCACACCATGAAATATTTTTGATGTAATTCTGTCTTCTCACCAGAGTGTGGCTTCACATGGGCCCCGTTCTTGTAAACAACCTCCTTTGAAACGTCCTGGAACATCTCACTCTACGAGAGAGGAGAAAGCTAAGATGGGCGGGTATTGTTCAGTATTCTCATTACATTCATCAGTGTAGTTTATTTCTGCGAACAAATGTGTAATATCAAACCACGAGAGAGCACACAGTTATTTTTAGTCATGCAAATAGTCAGACATGGTTTGGAAAGTTAGTTTGCAAGGAGAAACCACTGTCTGTCAATGATAACATAATACAGGCCATGATTCTGTTCTGCAGTGCCATGCCAAGTGGCACGGTCAGCATCTTTTCACACGAAAAGTCTGAAACCAGGACAAACAGATGTGGCACCCAATTAGGGCATCTAGGTGGGTACATTAGGGAAATGTGGCACAGCCCTAATCTAGATGATATAGAATACAATGTTCTGTTTCTCATAGAAATTTATGAGATTGTGACATAACAACTAGAGCAAAAGTTATAAGAAGAGAATCAATGCATTGGAAAATTAATTAATTGTGTCTCAAATGGACAGAGAGGTTATTGATACTTTGAGTGTTACTTTTAATCCAACACAGATTTAAGCACAGACTGTGACAGTCTTTCAAAGGAACCATTGACTATTTCATTTCTAATGGAAAACACCACAACAATGACAGTGCCTGGCCAGGGTGCGTTCCGACATGGCCAGACCACATTCTGGACTGTGGACGGTAGCTGGGAGACTCTGTAATGAGAGATTGCATGCATGTCAAAATGTCTTACTACTATCAATAAATGTTTTATCCTTATTTATAAGGTTGTTGTTGTCTGTAAAAACAAAAAGAATACCCGAGATGGAAATGTAGATCAGTGTGAAATGAGATGAAGCGACAAGCCAAATATAAATAGCCTACTATTTATATGCACTACTGCCTATGTCAGTTTTCATAAAAAGAAAAGAAACACAATTAAAAAGAAATAAACACAAAATGGGCCGAGAATCATATGTCTGAGACATGACAAGGCTGGTCAAAAAACAGGCCAACACAAATCTATGAAAAACTATTTAGCAACTTCTCTTATTTAAAAATGGAGTACCTTCAGCAAGCTGGCAGAGCACATGGGCAAACATGAATGCAAGCCCACATAATAAAACCTCCACACCCAAGTTTGACCTGAAAGTTCACTGCTTCGAGTATCTTTTGTTATCGGGTATATTAACTCCTCCCATAAATTCTGGTCTCCGAGCAACCCTTGCCCGAGGCCTTTTCTCATTGGCCACTACAATATTTCCGCCATATTCAAACTTCCGTCCGCATCAGTTTGAATTTTGCCCACTGCACTGTCTATTGTCATTTCTAGTCTAAATTTGGCAATTTCTATAGGTTTAACCACCCTTTAAGTTTTGTTTACACTAAATTTAGTCCAGATTTTCAATGGAGGAAACATCTGAGCCGCAGGTCGAGATTCCGGAGCTGAGTAAGCTGCCGAAAAGGAGGGGAAGCTCCAAGAAAAGAAATTCGACAGTCTTGGACTCAGAAACGTCCCCCGAGATCAATAACAATGCGAAACGGTGAGGAGGGGGACTTTGAAGTATCTTACATTGTCTTCGGTGAAACACGTGCAACATGTTAAGCGAACACTTTGCCGATGGTGTTCAGTTTTATCATACTACATTTTAATGGAAATTTTAGTCGATTTAAGATGCCTCAACGACACGGTGCTATTTTACACTAATGTTAGCTAGCTAGGTTATCGATAGCTAACTTTATGCTAACAAAGTTAGCATAGTCCACCGTCGTAACGTTTGTTTGTCTACCCTGTCGGTCTAATTTGAACGCTCAAATCAAACTGTCGGCTACAACATGTTTGCTGAAATGTAAGTTAGTGTATTATGTTAAAAACAACATGCAGTGTAGTTTTTACAACAATTAACTGACCTGAAATGAGTTTCTGCAGGTTGGGATGTCAATTAACGTTACAAAGTTAAGGCTTGACACTAATCCTTGGAAGCGTGCAAGAACATGTTCAACTGTAAACTAAATGGGTCAATCAGTATTGCTAGAGCGCTAATTAGGTGAATACAATATTACGTTTTCCAAACGGTTTGTGTGTGCAGGTAAACACTAACACGGCGTAAAGTCATTGCAGTGTATGCTTAATACTATAACACTTTTGCCCAGTTATAATGCCAGTCACCGCACAGTGGCGCTGTAGGTCTGTGAATTGTTGAATCAACGGGCGTGTGCTGCAGAACAACCATTTCTGAAGATACGGGACGACATCTGAAATACGTCATGTGAGCAGTAGAGGCATGTGATGCTCCTTCCTCATAGCTTGGCCATAAAGATGACTTGTTTTGCTTCCTTCCTTACTAAACACACACAAATGTATGTCCTACATATTCCCTTCAAATTCTTGCACACACAAAAATTGCATATATTTATACATCTTGGTTATCTTCTTTGGCATGATAAGTGTAAAGAGGCTGATATTTCAGAGCTGTCCATATAGGCCTAGAAGAAAGAGTAGGCTTGGTCTAATGCATGTACACAACCTACAGCCTACTTTTAGACCCCCCACCAAGTTGCTCTACACTGTATTGATGGAAGAGCACCTGACCTTTAAAAGCTCATAGATAAGCTGACGCATGCTCATTTTGAGAGTTATGTATGTATGAAATGTTCCAGAAAAACAGACGGCCCCAAACAACTCTCAGCATGTGGTCTAGGGCAAAGGGTAATATGGTGGTATTTTGAACAGGGAAAAAAAATATTTGGGTTGTTGTTGGCAGCGAGTGCCATTTTCCCTTCCCAACATGGCTTTCCATGGCCCTTGCCAATGTTTTGCCCATTTTTAACTGACCTGGGTAGCATAGGAAAACAAGACCATTTTACGTGAGTCACGTGTGTATTTTTCAAAGTTAGCATAGGCCACAGATTTTCTTTTCACCAAGAGTGCTTTGATTTAACTGGTCTTTGACAGTGTCAGTGGTCAAACATGTTTGACTGTTTTAAACCACTGCCATTCATATCTCAAACTGTCCATGTAGGCAACGATTTGACAGGCAGTAAAAGTCATGACAACATTGAAGTATTGGCTGTGTAAGATGACCGTTTTAAAAGAAAAAAACTTTAATACCAGTTAATAATAGACTGAAGAAAAGTATTGGACGTACAGGACCAACAGTGATACTGAGTCTCCATAGTGCAGAAATACATGGTGCACAGAAGCTTCTATGTAAGGCGCCAACCTGCTCACCATTGGAAGCCATGTCTTGCTCATTCAGACAGGAAGAGAATGCGTCAAAATGGAGACTGTATTTTCCCACTCATGATTCAATACGAATAGGCCTAGTGTGTGTGAGTTTGTTGTTATTGTTGTGTGAATCTTTTAGATTAGATTAGATTCAACTTTATTGTCATTACTCATGTATAAATACAGGTAACGAAATGTGGTCTTTCAGTAGGCAAATGTTTTAGTAGGTGTCTCTTCATGTGGGCAGTTTCCCAAGTAGATAACTGTGAGATTGAAAATGAAAGCAAAAGCTATCCTGTGCGCTTACGGGAACAGTTGCCTGTATGTTCCTACAGGATATTGACGTTTAGTGTGGGTGTGTCAAGTGTCTTGACAAGATCCAGCAGAACACACTCAGCATAGCCTGCACTTTCAAGCAGTCTCACACTCATCACATAATTCACACACCTCGCTCTTAAATGAATCCCCCAACTAGTGTACCAGTGAACCCAATCTCCAGTCAAATTAAACATGCGCTTCTGTCAGTGTTTCTACCTGTGAAAAATGGTGACCTGTCTCTCGCACAGGCACACACACACACGCACAGTAAGACCAGTGTTCAGTTTTTGTGTATGGCTGATAGATAATGCCAGTCCCATGTCTGCCCTAAGCCCCAAACCCTCAAAGTTGAATAAGTAAGCTTCATGATTCATTCCAGCTAAGGTTTTGATGGCTTTGGGCTCAGGGTTAGAGGGGACATTGGGATTTAGCCCATTTGATGTACCTACCTAGTTTCTACATGACATTTAAATGTCATCAGGTGCATGGCCGCAATACAGATACGACACTAAACTACAAGGGCACTAGCTGCACCGCTCAGCATAGAACTGAATTCAGTGGATCAATGGGAGGACAAGTCTATGGCCATTGAGTGTCTGTGTGCCACCCATCCATAGTGGTTGTCCTGCATAATAGTCTGGGTCATCAGCACGGGCACTGACTTGGCCTAGTTTGCACGGGTCATTGCATCATTTCAATCAATCAAATCTCACCTTAGGTGCGGATAGGTGTGTGTGTGCGTGGTTAAGATCTGTTATTGAGTGCGACACTTCCAAACCATTGTGTAAATAGTAAAGGTGCCGCTGTCGTCATCAGTGTTTCCTCACTGCCTGTAAGGCAAATTGGCAGTGACGAACGCAGGGAAGACAGAGAAAGAATGAGACTGGGGGCGGAAAGATTAAATACGCTTTAATTGATTGTGCCATATCAGACTTCGTTCCTTGAATGTTTCTGTAGGGCTGTACAAAGATGCTTTTGGGTGTGTGTGTGTGTGGGCTGTTACCGGAGCTTCTCTGGATGCTTGTGTGAATACCTGACTTAGTATTGCCACTGCCCAGATACACACACAAAGAATGTCACACTATTTACACAGCCATATTGTTTGACAGCTGAATGACATGGGATGCTATCTGTCTGTGTGTGGTGGGAAAGCTATGTCAGGTGGAGACTGAGAAATATGTGGCTTCCTCAGTCTCTGCTGTTCCTCTGAATTAATAGCTGTTTGTCACATGACAGGAAGCACTCAGTAGTCTCTGGAATTCTACACTCATCCCCAGTCCGGATGATTCTTAAGTGTCTGATGGCTTCATTGGAATAAGCAGACTTAACGTATTGATGGGTTAAGCAACCTATAAAAAAAATGTTTTTTTTTTAAATATTTATTTTAACTGTAGGCATAATTGTTCCTGTAATGAATGTTTCTGCTAGGATGTTTGTGTTGACCCCCTCCCTTTTTACTTGAAAAACACCCCCCCACACACACACCTGTGGTAAGAAGTGGGGACTGTTCATAAACCACAATATTTCTGACAACTAGGATTCCGATTCCCGGATCTCCTATTGCATGTTGGTTGATTCATATAACCTGTGGTTTCAGTATTCCCATCCCCATCTTAATGCAGCCAGGGCTTACACAACTGCACACAGTGAAGAGTGCATACCACAACATTGACACTGACGTCTAAATGACTCGTTAGAGGGCGAATGAAGGGGCTCTCTGCTCCCTCTGCAACCTTTTTGTGAATTTACAGCACTTGCAAGATGCCCACGTTACCTCACCACTAAACTAAACTGAAAGAAAACTAACAGGAGCCTTATGAAATCATGTTTATAACCTCATCAGTCAACTTAACATTTTGAAAATTGTCACCGCTTCTGCCTGTTCTTTGGTTTGCAAATGCAAACAAATCCACATTTATGGGTGAGAATTTAGGCCACT
Organism: Tenualosa thibaudeaui; assembly: GCA_027481765.1. Taxonomy (NCBI): domain Eukaryota; kingdom Metazoa; phylum Chordata; class Actinopteri; order Clupeiformes; family Clupeidae; genus Tenualosa; species Tenualosa thibaudeaui. The sequence continues at coordinate 290,388 of JAIFZK010000088.1, forward strand.
GTTGTAAGTTACAAAACAACTGTAAGCGAGTGCAATTGTTTAGGAGAAAATCCCTGAAATAGGAGAAAATCCCTGAAATACCTTGTCTTTTTAAGATCCTCAGAGCTTGAAGAGCTTAAATTTAAGCTCGCAGTGCAGTGCTAGTTTGCCATTTCCAAACCACCACTGCTCACTATATAAAACACATTTTCTATATATACATCTGATAGTGAATGTGTTTTGATAAGTAACAAATGACACTGGCTATCTTTGTTCTGTTCCAGTCATTCAGTGGCTAAATGGTCTTCAATATTTTAGGATTGTAAGGAATGGGAATGGGTTATGGAAATATCTGTTATATCTGATTGGTAACAACTAGGCAAACTGAACTGCTTGAGAGGGACACTTTTTTTCCCCTACGGCAATATGTTGATGCAGCTGTAAATTGGTCAACAGAGGTCTATGCACATGATTGGAGCTACAGATGCTTATTGACCAGCCAAGCGTCCAACTTTGTCCAACTTTGAGCTTGATCTGTGGTCCCTATTAATGTGGAATCAAAGTGCATCCCAGTTGGCCTACTGTAATGTGCATTGTTTTTGTTGTTGTTTTTGTTTTTCATGTGTTATGAAGTTGATCATTTAGAACAAGTTTCATTAATACCAATAACTTTTGTCTCTCTCTCTTTCTCTCTCTCTCTCTCTTTCTTTCTCTCTCTCTCTCTCTCTCTCTCTCTCAGGCCTCCTCTCAGAAGAGGTAGTTCTTTCACCTTCCTGACCCCAAGCTCTCAATGGGACTTCAGTTTGGTGAGTCATACTTTGCTTCCCTTCAATAATAACATAATGTGTGTGTCTGAGTATACACACATATGTCCCTCCAGATGATGGTGTGGCAAACTGGATAAGTTTGATCGAAGCAAGATGCTGTGTTTCTTTTATATTGTGTGTGTGTGTGTGTGAGAGTCGTCTGTTTTTGCATATTTTGTGTATGTGTATATTGGAGTTAAATTGTGGGTTTGTGAATGCTTATGTTGGATAGAGTTGTGTGTATCTTAGGAAGAGAAAGTGAGGGTGTGTGTGTTTTGCATGTGTATGTACTTGGATAAACTACTTCCTGTCGTAACCCAGCCACTGCTGCACTGTGTCACAGGTTAAGTGACAGCAGCACGTGTCCCAAGCTCACATGAACACACACACACAAAGCTCCACAACACAAACAACTTTAGAAAGCTTTCCTTTTGGCTTTAGAAAAAACCCCACCCCAACACAGGAAGAATTGTACCCTCATGTTGCATCTAATCACCTAATCAGCCTTGCTTCTTAAACCGTGCTAGTGTTTCTTAAAAACTGGGGGTAGGTTATGAAGACATGCTGACCTATGATGGGGTCATTGGACTGCCTTCTCTTGTATCTCTCTGTTTAATGTGACGTCTCTGTGACGGTGTAGGTTGGCATGCCACAGACCACTCTTGACCTACTGATGAAGTAGATGACACTCTGCGTTTATTACCCATTTCTCTCTCTCTCACTCACTCACTCTCTCTCTCTCTCACACACTCTCTCTCTCTTGTTCGTTCACTCATTTACTGCAACCTTTATCATGTGTCTCTTGTTTTCTTTTGTCCTTTTTTCTTCTGCTCTGTTTCTTCTTCTCCTTCGTTCCCTCCCTCATCTCCCTCGTTCTCATTAGATCAGCATCAGTGTAGTGAATGGCTTTCGTTCCTCTTTGATGCCCTAACTGCTGTTTACTGTAAATCCATTGTGGTGATTGGAACCAGAGTTCCATTACTGCGTCACACACACACACACACAAAGCATTCCTGCACTGATGAAGCAGGCTGAAACTCTATCTCCCTATCTCTCTATCGGCCTTATTGGAACGGAATTAAAGAGAGAGAAGAGGAACTCGAAGGAGAGGAAGGACTTCGGGCGCCCTTCATGTTGTGCCAGCTGCCTTGTAGAGTTTACCTCAGTGGCCATTAACACACTCTCTTGCGCGCGCACACACACACACACACGTATACAAACATACCAACGTCATTGCTCATTCAGATTATATGGCCTTTTTCTTGCACACCTTTGATAATTCCCTCGCAATTAGTGGCCCCCCTGAATGAATGCGCAGGAGAGTGGGAGAAGAGTGCATGTTGGAGAGAGCGTTTTGATGTGAAAACAAGCAGGGATGTGTGTGTGTGTGTGCGTGCAGGTAGTGAATGATAGAGGGGATCACGTCACATTAAATTGTCTACGATAAATGTCACAAGATTGCTCACACGGAGAGAGAAGTGTGTGTGTGTGTGTGCGGTACACTTTATTGTTAAAGATATTGAGGTAATACTGAATGTACAGGCAGTGAGATGTACAGTACCATGCTGCTAGATTTATACACACACACTTGATTGTGGCATGGACAAAAGAGTCAAATGACTCATGTACCTGCATGTAACAACCAAAATCTGCCCCACCTGTTCTTTTACCTGATACAAACAGCCACAAAAAACATAGTCTCTGAACTTTAGTTATATAATAGCACTTTACTGGCGGTCGAAAGCTCTCTCCATTGAGCTTAGTTTCATGTTGATGGGGCCACACTTTTCTCTGATCTCATCGGAACTTGGCCTGTCAATCAATCAACACCTACACCAAAACCTTCACCATGTTTTCTGGTGTGCTGATGTGTGTGCTGATTGGCTATGCTGATCAGAGGGCCTATTCACATGTTTAAAGAGCCTGATGAGCTATTAGCAATCACAGGTTTAATGTGATTCTAAGGAGCTGATTGTTTGTGTGTGTGTGTGTGTGTGTGTGTTTAAGACTTCTACAAAAGTTTCTAAAAGTGTTAGAAGCATTACTGATCCCTTCCTTCTGGCACATACATGTACAAACACTCACACACAATTAGATGGTTAACACACTTGTGTGCCCCCTCTCTCTCTCTCTCACTCACACACACACACACACACACACAGTTGGTACACAAGTTTTGTCACCTCTGAGCTGCTGAAGGCCAGGTGCTAAAGTAAGCACCTAACACCTTTCCCTCACAGGGGAGTTCTTCCTGCTTGTGATGGGACCCCTAGGGGGAAGATCACCTGAAAGAACAACACACACACACACACACACACACACACACTGTATTACTCACAAAAACCCACACAAGAATACCATGGAGCTCCATGGGGTAGCTACTTAAGTGGAAGTACAAGTAATATGAAAAGAAACAATCCCTCATTGAACATTCTGTGTATTCAGACTGTCTGCCTGTGACCAAACTAAACATATAAACATACCAGTGCATACTGTGGGCCTATTTTCTTTGGAAGCTGTGTGTGTGTACGTACATGTGTGCGTGCATGTGTGTGTGTATATGTATATGGTGAGTGTATGGACTCCTGACTCATGCTTTGTGTGTGTGTGTTCCACAGAAGCGCAAGAGGCGAGAGAAAGATGATGATTCAGTCAGCTTGTCCAGCTTCGATTTCAAGGTGGGTCATTCAACAATCCCATGGGCAACAAGTCACCTCTAGTCATCATAAATACACAATGCTCACAGAGCCTATTACACACTCGCATTCATACCCACAAGCTTATTCATGACCTGGTCAAAAGAAAAGTCACACAGGCTAGAGTTAGCCGCAGGGTAAGTTGTTTTATTGGTTAAGGATGCAAATGCAATCATGAAGGAGATTATTAAGACGATATTCCACAATAATGTTTCCTCATGATTTGGTGGTTCAAGTGTTTTTCATGCATTTGTAGTGCAGGGGTCACCAACATGGGTCGCCCGCAAGGACCACATGAGTCGCCCGCGGACGTGTTTAAAAAAAAAATAGCTCACCATAGCGCCGCTTACCAGTGAGCTGCATCTTTTCTTTTTTTTTTTTTGCTATTATTTTTAAAATCAGACTTGCATTGGTGTAAATTTGAAAATGACAATATTTAAAAAGAAAAAAACGTTTTAAAAAGTAAAAGTAATGCTTCTTATTAGATTAGTGCTAGGTGGTCTCCACGGCCACTGTTGCTGTGGAGACCAGGTAAGGGCAAAGAGCTTGGATATTTTGGTGAAAGTGAGGGGGTGATTTACCCCCGAAAATATGGAAAACAAAAGAAAGAAAACATATATTTTTCATAGTGAATTGGAAGAAGAGTTTTTTTTTTACCACTGTGAAAAATTCCTCCTGTGTCTCATTTGCGGGGCGACTGTGGCGACCGCAAAGCAGCACAATGTTGAGAGACATTTCAGAACGATTCATGCAAGCTACGGTCAGCACACTACAAGGGGAAAATGCCCGCGAGTTAAAGGCAGGTTTGTGCAGATTCTCAGTGGCAACATGGCAGTGCCATGGCAAAGTTGAATTCCATTACTGAAAAATAACAAATGTTAAGTGGAAGATATGATAATTTTGTTAATGTCTTGGTGATAATTTCAGTAAAATCTGAAAATTGAATTTTTGTATGGTACATAAGTGATATGTACAAACAGCAACGTAGTGCATGATTTGTTAAAATGCTAGTGGCTAGTGAAATTGTAGAAGTGGCCATTTGAAAATGTAGACTTGCAGAGATGTATAGAAATAATGTGTTTAATACTGATATAGTATTTATCCGTTTCCTACCTTGTTAAATTGTTGATAATGTTAGATCATTAACATGATCAGTGTCTTCAAACAGATAGATGAATGTCATTAATTATTAATAATATAATTATAATATTACAATTAAAGGTATTATTGAGAAAATTTGTTATTTCAGAAGTGTGTACCAAACTGGTAGCCCTTCACATTAGTCGGTACCCAAGAAGTAGCTCTCAGTGTCAAAAAGGTTGGTGACCCCTGCTATAGTGTACAGTTCTATTTAAATGTATGCCTCGGAATGTTTACCCTGATACCGCAGACATAGAAAGCTCTGGAACATTGAGGTTCATTGGGACTTCCTAAAGAAGTTTGTTGTCGTTGGCGATAAAGCATTACCAGTGTTCCCAAAGTCAGCATATTCACACCGATATAAACATTCTGTTGCACAAAACCACTCCTACTGCATTACCTGGTCAACAACACACTAATTCCCAGCCCAGCCTCACTCTACTTTGTGGTCATGGCAATCAGAGGGTCAAATAGTCTTACTAGAAGTTGGCTCACAGACAGAACGGGTCACGGTAAAAGCACTGGTGATACATGGTGGTTGTTTTCTGTTGATGTTCTTGTTGTTTTCTGTTGTGGAAATTACCTGAACTTTTTTTTTTAACACAGTTTACAACACAAAACTTTGCTCTTTATAGGAGAGAATTTGACTACTATTTGAGATCAGTCTCAGGACGCCCTGTACTGGGTCTGCTCCCGCCGCCATCGCAGTCCTTTGTTTGCATCATTAAGATGCGACACTGTGCTGTTATTGGAACTTTAATCCACCCTCTGTGAGGCCTTCCGGAGTTTATGCAGGCCTGCTCCTCATCTCCGACGGAAAGTTTCAATCAGAGCTGACTAGCAAGGGAAAAAAAGGGTGAGACTGTGTGTGTTGTTTTTCTTTCGAGAGGCCTAAGTGCTGTTTGGCAGCGGACCCAGGTGTGGGTCATTGGTGTTTTTGTTAGTGTTCATCTCCCTAGCAACCCCATACTCACAGTCAGTATCATTGAAAGACACACCCGGGATACTATCTATCATGAAAACACACACACAGAGAGCCACATTCATGCAAATACACATATGCCCAGACTCCAAGCCTCATCAAAGAGACAATAGAAGGTGAGTCAAAGTCAAAAATAACCCTAAAGTTTGTTTTGGGAATCCTTCTTGAATATCACCAAAAACTGGGTGTGTACACATACATACATACACACACACACACACTCACACTGGCAAGACTGAATTAGAGCATAAAGAAAACCACCGTTGTTTTTGTTTGGGAAGTTTCAGATTATCCCCATTTGGTCATTGTTGCACTGTCCCATCTGTGTGGAATACTGGTATGCATACTACACGTGTATACTATAAGGGTACTTGACTGTCAATAAAAGTGGCATTGTTTTTGTAGTATCTTTTGTGTAGTAGTCTGAGAGTGTGCTATTAGATACTAGCTTATCAGCTAGGCCCATCTATAAACAGTCCCCACAGCAACCAGATGTACACAGATAGATGACACAGGGACAACTTCTGTTATGTAATTGATGAAACGGAGATTTAGTACGGTCTCCTGAAAGTTTAAATTCAGACGTACTTATCTGGTTATACGTGTATTTGTCAAGTCTTGCCTTCTTTCTTTGGCCAGACCAGTTTCACATTTTTACATTTATGCATTTAACAGACGCTTTTATCCAAAGCGACTTACAATTTGTCAACTGTCAATTGTTCAGGGCCAGTCTCCCCTCGAGCAACTTAGGGTTAAGTGCCTTGCTCAAGGGCACAGCGGTGGCAGCTGTGATTTGAACCGACAACTTTTCCGAACCAGTTTCTCTTGATCATTTGTGTATAGGCTCTGTACCGTCCACCTTCAACCCCAGCCCCACCCCCTAGAGTCTGTAAAGTATGTCTGGGATTGTGACTTGCCCTCTCACCGACTGACTTCTGCCAGTGTCTATACATTACCTTAATGTATGTGTATTGCCATAACAAACAAAGAGTATAGCGGGTGACTGACTTTCTGCGTAAATGGCGAAAGTTCCATGGTCAATGTCACTTCTGCCTAGTTCCTTGAAAGTTTCCACTGAAAGCCCACCTCTCCTGAGGAACCTATAAGTTCAAGGAGAATAAACAATGGTTAAGCAAGACACTGGAAGTCCTCCTTTTTTCAGAATTCTTCCTGGCATAAGGGGTAGGGGAGTGAAAAGGTTCTGAAAACTGGCATTGATGTTGATGAGGCCTATTTGATTGGCTCTTTATGGGGGGAATGGATTTAGGAGTCAGCAAATTGTTCTTTTCAGAGGACAGGATTTGTTAGAATTGTCTGAGTGTTAGAATGGGTGCATATATGTCAGACAGGCAGATGGACAGGGCCTAGAACAGTGTAAATTATACCCTCAAGAATCCAAGGGGATTTTCAAAGGAGATCTAAAACATTGCATTCTTTAGCAGGGGTCAGGGGTCAAGCTCAGACTCATGAGAACTGACAGAGCTGACTGAAAGACATGACCCTACTAGACCTGGAGTGCTCACTCTTATAGGATGTTACAGTAACTCGTTATTCAGTCTGTTGCGCGATTCACACTGGATTTCACCTTTTAAGGTCACATGCACATGCGTACTGAAACAAGCATGCACACGCAAGATAATGGGTTGTATGTGCAAGGAGAGTTCCTGCTGTTATTGACGGCCTTTTTGCTGACTTGCCATTGTTAACTTTATATTGCAACAGAGTGAGACATTTTTCCAGCTTAAACCACCAATATTAACACTAAAACTGCTTAATAAAGTTTTGTGGTTTTAGAAGTGATCAGCATACGCCGTTGAACCATTCATTTTGAACAGAGATGTCAGCGCCTGGTTAGTGTCATGGGTGCAGCGCTAACCAGTAACAAGTTAAGTTGCTAGATAGAAATTTCATTGTGTAGCAGATGACTAGGAGAAAGTTAGTTAAAACAGCAGGGAGACAAAACTTCTTAAAACTTCTGAAGACAAAACGTATTAAATTGTAGCTTAGGGTAAGTGAATTCAACATTGTACCAATCACTGCAAATGCAATTTAGGCTAATGAACTATAAAAGTGGAAAGGGCAATTTTATGCTCACTTGCCGACCTGCATGTCTGCAGTCGTTGTAGGGAACAGCACAGCACAGATAGATCATACCAACACAACTTTTTATAAGTTCTGAGACATGTCTAGGGATGTCCTGAAGAATAATTGAAGAGAGATTAATTAAAAATTGTTCACCTGTATCAGCTGTATGTTCACCTTATCAAATTTGTCATATTCTCTTGTCAGTAAGTGAAGGGTTATACATGTATGTAAGTGATTCACCTTGTCAGTGTGAGAAAGTAATCAAGGTGACCAAACAATTGAGAGAATATGTTCTGATATGGATTGTGTGTGTGTGTGTGTGTGTGTGTGTGTGTGTGTGTGTGTGTGTGTGTGTAGGAATGTATTTCTTGCGGTTGCGTCTGTCTGTTTTGCATGCTCTCTATCTTATTTGAGGTGTAAGGGTGTGTGTGTGCTTGTTAGTTACCTGCTGTGTTTGGTAGCAACGGGGCCTGAAAGTAACTTAAATAAACTCTTGAGCAATATCAGGAAGTGTGTGTGTGTGAGCGGGAGAGATGAGATGGAGAGAGAGATAGTGATTTAGGATCTCTATTTGCCACACTCCTTGTTTGAAAAGAAACACTCCGATCAGCATCCAATAGGATTTGTTCGTTCTTTCTTTCTCTCTCCCTCCCTCTCGCCCTCTGTCATTTTGATGCTCTGTCATTTTCTAGGTCTCAGTGGTTTTTTTTTTCCTTTCTTTTATACAGTTCAGGCCATTAGACACAAAACAGCTCTGAGCTTATGCTGTCTGTGTGAGTACTGCAAGAATTAGTGGCAAAGTTTTATTTGTAAGTTATATTCCTAGTAGTATTTTCCAGTAGTTAAAATACGAGACAGTTGTTCCCATTTACGTTCAATCAGAACTGCTAAACAGTTAAACAGTTCTGTTGTATTAGTACATCCTTGAATCAGTCCTCAAAAACAATAGTGTCCCACCTCTGTTAATATATTGCTCCAACATTTATTTGTGTAAAATGCTGTGTGATGTGTCATTACGAACAGATATTGCTACGTGTTGGCCATTTTCTGTTAGCTTTTGTTACCGACAGATAGCATATTGTTTTTACTACTTGTCACAACTGGAGTGTAGTCAATGTGGCCATTTGCCAGTTTAGCAATGGAACATGGCATCTGACCACCTGTAGAGGCTCTGTCTTGATGACACTAGTGACTAGTCACAGGCTGAGTGTTGACTAATTTCGAGGAAATCCAACATCTCTGGAAAATGAAACGGGGCAGGATGGGTGTATGAACCAACATGCACACCTACACACACTAGTTCCTGCGCATTTCAGGAGGCAAATGCTCCTGAAGGCATAAAAGCCACTTAGACCTTACCGGCATCTGCCTCTAGCAAACATTTACTAGGAGAACACAGACCTGCCAAAGCTTGAAGGAAAATGTCACAATTACAGTCAGTCTACCTCAGAGTTAGCTAATGGTATCAGACTTAACATTGTAAGGGAGAGTGAGAGAATTTCATTCCAAATGGATGTTGAGGAATTATTGAACTCAGATTATTATATATTATTATTATTATAATAAGGAATTATTGAACTTAGATTGGCCGTGTGAAGCATCTCATGACCACTTTTTTAAAATATATATAATCTTAACTTCTAAGCAGAGCTGTTTGATCATGGCAAAATCACAACAATAATTAATTTCAACAAAAAAAAATCTTACAGTTTTTACTATAGTGATTATTTCCAACTATATCCAATATCCAGTATTGAGATCTTGTTTACTTAATCCTTCTGTTGTGATTTGACAAATTTAAATGTTTCCCACTCAAAAATTTACTTAATCTAATTGGATGGTCATGGGACTCTATGACTTTGTTCATACAGGCTATCTGAACACACAACATACATTATAATCATTTTCATAATATTTTTGATGTTTTATTCAACTTTGTTACACCTGTGGTGTTCGGTCAAAAATATAAGAAAATTAATCGGTGAGACTGCAGTAAATGTACGAAAAATTGTTTTCAGGCGCATATAGTCCTACCTACAGGTCAGGTGGGCAGTGTAAGTGTGTGTTCACTCACACAAACAGAAACACACCACTTACTTCCTATTTTTGCTTCCAATAAAAACCTACTTCCATTAAAATCTCTCCCTCACTGAATGACATGGTTCAGTGAGACCTACAGGCCATGATTAGTACACTAAAGTTTTAAACTGATTGATACTGATTGTGATACTCAAGCGAGCATATAGGGGTCTATTACAAAATGTGGTGATAATCATTGGCAATATATGTATTATCTCAAGTTAAAAATGCTTTGGTCATTTTTGACTGGGACACCAAAGTTGTAACCTTGAGACGAACACCACAGGTGGGTTAACATGATTTTGAAAACGGAGTTCATGCAAAGCTGAATGCAACGACAAAATCTTAACTGAAACTCCAAAATCATTTTGTTTGTGATTACTTGAATGACCTACTTTTGAGGCAGCCGGTAGCAAGCAGAATCACAGTATGTGACTGGAGCTGTAACTCATAGTGACCTGAGCTTCTGTCCATTGTCTGAAACTACAAGCTGGCCTTTAATCAGGTCAGCAGAAACCCTGCTGTGGTGCAGGTGACCAATTGGGGTGATGGGATTCCTGCAGGCTGGACGGCTAACGACTCAAGTCGTCTGATTGAGGCACACAAACCACACAGGCCACCCACTGTGTGTGTGTGTGTGTGTTTCTCCTGACTTGCCTTGTTGAGTGAGAGACAGTACCAAACAATATGTGAACCGAGCTTGAGCTGTGGTTAGAATTCTTCCATTTATTGAAATGATGCTTGCCACGCCTCAGTTCCAAAAGTGGGTGCGAATCTGATGCAATATTTGTTCATTTGTCTTTGTTTTACTACATGTATTCCTTGGATGCATTGCAGTGCACAAGTGATTGAGTCAGTCAGGTTCAACAAGAAGAATGCCCACAAAATTGTAGACCAACTGCATTTCATATGCGGTCTCAAGCGGTCACACTGCTTTGATATTTGTCCTTGCCACAGAAGTTGCTGACACACACACACCCTTGCATTGTTGGTGTACAGGTGATCTAAAAACTGAAACATCAATCTCTATATCCTGCCTGCACTTCACTCGGTGACCAGCAGAGGGTACCACTCACGTTTGCCTTGACCTGGGTGCTGAATACACACATGGCCACTGGCCAGTCTCTCCATTGCAACTGCATCTCTCACCACATTCACACAATGTGGACAACATGAGTTGCTTTGCAAGGTGTGAACGTGTGTGTGCGTGTTCAGGGAATTGGTTTTGTTCCCACAAACACCTCAGCAGATGTTTTGTTTTAACACCTCACTATTGATTCAGGAGGATGAGTTGATTGCTTCTACGTGTGTGTGTGTGTGCGTGTGCGTGTGCCCGTCCATACAACAGGCAAAAGAAGAAGGGCATGAAAAGGCAGCATGGGAGAAATCACCTTGAACACAAAGTTACACACACACAGGCCTAATTATCAAATGGGTGGTTTGTCACGTTGTGTATTGGACCCTGTGTGAGTGTGTGTGTCACTGTTTCTGTGGGGGGAGGGGTGTTTCACTCAGGGCATTGATATTATAATTGATCATCTACCTTCTGATCAAGAATGACAATGACTCTCGAGTCTCTGTTTCACTCACCTATGTGCACATGCACACATTTACCAGACAAAGCCTTTCATTTAACACCTCAATTTGAGACTTTCTCATGAGATCACAGACGGACAAGTTGTTTTCACCACACATGCACAGAAACACACACTCGTGTGTGCATGCACACACACACACACACTAATATGCACATGCACACACAGACTCCCACACCCATAATCATTTTCTTGATGGTCAAGGACCAAAGCAAACACAGGATGACAAAAAGTCTTAGTTTAGATTTCAATTGGAATATTTGGGGTTTTGTTTATGAAGAATCATATTTCTGATGTCCTAACATGATCACAGCAGTATATAAATAAATGTGTGTGAGAGTGAGTAACAGATGGATGCATTACATGCATGGTCACACTTCTGCATTAAACATTTTACCATTCCCAGAGGCCTGTATCCTTTGTATATATCACAAACGCCTCTCAAAGAAAAGCTTGCAATTCCAACTACTGTATATAGTTTTACTGTGTGTGTGTGTGTTGCAGAACAAAGAACCCGAGGGTTGATTTTGCCATCCCAGAAATACCCTCCCAGTCCTAGTCTTCTTCCTCTGCTCTCTGAGCGGAAGTGGGTGTGGTTTATGTCATAGGGGTGTGGCTAGATGTTTTGTGGTCCCTCCCTTGGAGTACTTTAGCTTTCCCTCTCTCAACTTAGACCTCAGAACCAAGTTAAAGCATTTAGAGACACACCACTGCAGTGTGTGTGTGTGTGAGAGAGAGAGTGTTAAGTCAGTCTCGCTAATGCAAACAGAAAGGACTAATTTGGGATTGGTCGAGTTTTATCGCTTTTTCCTTTGCGTTCCCCTGTTTTGGAATTTGAGCGTTTTATTTTTTTTTTTTCTCCGTGGCGTCATTTTCTGTGGACTGTACCAAAGGACTGTGAGGACTAGCGGAGAGTGAAAACACAGAGCAGAGCAAAAGCCGGCTTGTCTGGGTGGATTGTACTTAAGACATGGTGTCTTACGATGAACTGGGCAGCCTGCTTCCCACCAAACGCACTTTGCAGGTGATCGACTACCAGAACCAGTGCAACAAAGACAACGAGGTGATCATCCTTTTCTTTCCTGCTTTCTTTGAGACACTACTTTCAAAAAAAAAAAATCTTAAATATGAATATTTGTGAGTGTGTTTGAGGGTAGCTTGGTGTGTGTGTGTGTGCATGCTCAGGTATTAGGTCATGTTCTCTCCTCTACTGGCTCTTATCAAAAGAGGTACTGAATCAGCACCTATCCCAACCTCTCATCATTGAGGGAGTGCCGTGTTTGCGTGGGCGAACAAAGGTCTCTTGAGATGGTTGTACTTTAGCACGTCTGGAGTTTAAGTGAAGCTGGTATGAAGTCAGAGGACTTTGGCTTAGCTAAGCTCGAAGGGTGCAGTTTGTGTGTGTGTTTGTCCCCAGGGGCTTGGGTGCTCTGAGGTGTGTGCTCTGTAGGTGCATTCTTACAGCTAAAAGGCCATTATTGTAGCAGAAGGTACTGACCAGGTGTCCCTCTTGCACCTCCCTTCCCCCACTGTGTGTGTGAGTGAGTTCTTCACGGAACAGAAGCAGAAGTGCCCCTGAGTTTGTGAATGAGCTCCTTTTTTTTTAACATCCGATTTCGTTCTTCATTGGTTTTAGAATCTGGTTCCTCAATCACACTTCCTGTGGTTGAGTGTGTGTATGTGTGTGTGGTCACTGAGGTTTACATGAAGGTTACAGGGCGTCTGTGTGTGTCCTGAGCAAACATTAGCACTTGGGGCTTGTGATTCATAGTAGGCTTTGTGGTAACTGCTGGGCTTCAAATAAGTCATGGGTTAGCCAGAAAACACACAGCACAACACACACACACACACACAAGAAAGTTATTGTCCTGTCTGCTCCACAGCTCAAATAAGTGGACGGTATTGGTTAATGCTAGATTGGGTTCTCGGTGTCTGCATTTGAGCAGAAACCAGAACAGTACCTGGAACAGTGCCTTAATGGAAGTCAATTTGTGTGTGTGTGTGTGGTGAGTGGGGGGCATGAGACTCTTCCTCAGCAGCTGTGTGTGAATGGCTGCTGTGTTTCCCCCACTCTCACAGAGCCAGGCTGAGAGACACACACACATACACACTAAAAGCCACGAAGCCTCCATATGCATGGGCATGTGACTGAAGTGGAACTCTTTGTCTGAGTAGAAGCGGAATAGACACGTACACACACACACACAGAGAAACACCCTCTTGCTCCTGAGCTTTAATGTAAAAGGCTGTAATTACTGCTGTAGTATCTTGTACACATATGTGTGAGCATATGAGAGAGGTGCAGAAGTGTAACCTCAAAGTCTTTTAGATCTTAAGAGTGGGAACACAGCCAACTATAACACAGACAGACAGACACACACACACACACACACACACACACACACACACACACACACACACACACACACACACACACACACAGGGCTCAGGTGTGGAGCTACTCTCACGCGAAGGCCGTAACTACTTGCCTGAACAAGACCACACACACAATACCCTTCCCCCACCTGTGTGTGTGTGTGTTAGTGCGCACACTCCGAGCACACATACTCACACACACACATTGCACTGAGAGGTAAACACTGCATTTACGCTTGTATGGTACAGGCATGTTATTACCCTCAAAGGCCAGTGCTCTTTGTGTGTGTGTGTTTAGTGGGACAGCGGGACAGCTGTGAGGAGGTCTTGTGCATTCCTGGCATGCTCCCTGTCAGAGCCCCCATTCGTAGGGAGCTGTGGTGCACTCTTTGTGCTGTAGTAAGGGGTGTATGGGTGACACACACACACACACACACACACACACACACAGAGCCACACACTGTCGTATGATGGGCCAAACAGCTGCTGGGTCCAGAGACAGCCCACGCCTGAATGTCTACTGCCCAGGAAACGCCAGCTAGTCTGACTGTGTGTGCGTGTGAGAGAGAGAGATGGGAGTCTTCTCATACATATTTTAGTCTACATTAAACTCATGTGACTGTGCTCTCTGTTTAGGTTGTATGTATTAAAGTGGAATTTCAGTTTTTAATTTTGCCGACAAGAAGTCACATGGACAATTCTTTTCATTCTCTCACATGTTGGTCCTTAATGTCAAAGGTTTGACTCTCTCTCTCTCTCTCTCTCTCTCTCTCTCTCTCTCTCTCTCTCTCAGGAGCCTAGTAGTAAGCGCGTGCGTCCTTTGGGGCGCGTCACCTCTCTGGCCAATCTGATTTCGCCGGTTAAGAGCGGGGCCGTCAGGCGCTTCGGCCAGACCATCCAGGTGAGTGACACTCCACACACACACACACACACACACACACACACACACACACAAATTCCACACATGTGGTCTAAACTCACACTTTTAATGCACCGTTTTCCAGCACAGTTTTGATTGACCCCCGGTTGTGCTTCTCTATGACTTTTTCCCATACAGTCGATCTCATTCCGGGGAGATGGCCGCTCCCCTCCCAAACCCTGCAGCAAGGCTGCAGCCCCCACTCCGCCCAAGCGGCGCAACAGCACCCTCTGGTCCGAGACGCTCGACAGCACCCAGAAGGGCTCTTTCTCCGCCAAGGAGATCAAACGGCAGGAGGTGCGGACACAGCTCCTTTCTTTCTTTCTTTCTTTCTTTTTTTAAACTGCCTTTGCCATGAAGTCATAGCATGGCATTTGTGGAGTGAGGTATTTTGGCCAGACACTCAGAATTTGTCAGTCACACACACATCTGTGCAGTATTCAGACATCGCAGCAAACTGTGATAATCTCGCTTGCACACACACACACACACACACACACACACAGAGTCACTCCTCTCCCTCCATCATAGAGGAAATGGGCTGGAGCCAAATCAGACTAAACACCAGTATTTTAGGCTGCACGTCTCAGGGGTGTAGATATGATTAGTGAGTGAGTGAGTGTTTACAAGAGAGGAATGTAGTACTAACCAGCTCCTTTTACTGTGTTTATCAGGCAATTCATGAGCTGTCCAGAGGAGAGCAGGACCTGATTGAGGACCTCCAGTTGGCTCGCAAGGTTAGTCTTGGATGCATGCACACGCGACACAATCAGAAAGCAGTTATAAACTGAAAGGAATGAGTTGTCTCTCCTGAAATAGTCCCTGAGCTCAGTGAGTTAGTTGTTTGTCTACAGGGTCCACACACACACACACACACACACACACACACACATAGCCTGACTGCCTTAATGACATTACATGCATTGGTCTTTTATCAGTGTGTGAACTCCCTTGTTTTCTTGCTTTTGCAGGCATACCATGATCCAATGCTGAAGCTCAATATCATGACTGAGGACGAGCTAACACACATCTTTGGTGATCTGGACGCCTACATCCCACTCCATGAAGGTCTGTTTGTGTGTGTGTGTTTGTGTGAGTAAAGGCATTAGATATTAATGCATTGTATATGTGGAAGGGGTGTGTGTGTGTTCCAATGCATGACCTCTCCTTTTGTTGTTTGCTGTTTCTGCTCAGACCTTTTGACCGAGCTTGGCAAGGCCGCAAGACCTGACGGCACAGTGGGAGAGATCGGCCAGATCGTGGTCAACTGGGTAAGTACCTGCCACCTCACTCTTCACCCCCTGTCCCCTGACCTTACTGTGACCTCAGCGCCACCCAGCTCCCTATGACATGCCCACTTGTTTGCTTGAACTATCGATTTAGAGTTCAGTACATGTCTTAGCATGTGAGTGTCTAGAGACGATGCATATTAATCTACATTATAGTTTATGTATATTGTATATGTATATTTATGTATATATTAACTATTTCTATGTATGCAGTTAAAAGTGCCTATATTTAATATTGAATAAGTTGTTAATTCTCGTAAACCTAGTAGTATTGGCCGTTTTTTGGGGGGGGGGGGGGGGGTTAAGAGTGTGTGTGCACCACAACAAAATATTGAAATCCTGTTACATCCAATACAAATCCAACCCTTTTAAAGTGTGTGTGCATTTGATCTCATGCATGTGTGTTCGTTTGTGCAGCTGCCACGTCTGAATGCGTACCGCGAGTACTGCAGCCATCTGCTGGCGGCCAAAGCGCTGCTCGACCAGAAGAAGCAGGACCGGCGTGTGGGCGACTTCCTCCAACGCTGCCTGGAGTCACCGTTCAGCAGGAAGCTGGACCTGTGGAACTTCTTGGACATCCCTCGCTCGCGCCTCTTCAAGTACCCGCTTCTGCTCAAGGAGGTTCTGCGCCACACGGCACCAGACCACCCTGATGCCACCAACCTCCAGACAGCGGTGAGGATATATATATTTATAGATGGATGGATAGATAGATAGATACAGACTACAAAATCCTAACACACACACTTGTGCATTCCTCTAGATCTCATTAATAATCCATTTGTGTGTGTTTCCTCTGTGTGCGTGTTTAGATCTCCATCATCCAGGAGGTGCTGTCAGACATCAACATGCGTAAAGGCGAGTCTGAGTGCCAGTACTACCAGGAGCAGTTGGAGTTCCTGGACGACCGGCAGCGAGACCCACACATCCAGCAAAGCAAGAGCCTGCTGTGCCATGGGGAACTGCGCAACAAGAGTGGCACGGTCAGTACACACACACCATCTATTACGCAGAGATTTAGACAAATTAGTAGCGCCGCCTAACGACTCCATCCACACAGTCGCTCAGTCGTGAATCACCCAGACCACACAAAACTCCTTGTAGACTCTTATTTTCTAAAACAACACTCCGGCCTTTGAGCTCTCACTCCCATGATCATCAGACAGATTTCCAAAAACAGCCTCTAAATATGGCCACCCAGATCCTACACACGACATCATGAGCTCTCACACAGTGACACGCGGGTGGGTTCAAATGCCATCGAGCTGACGTGTTTTTTGTACGCTTGCATCTGTCTGCAGAAGCTGCACGTCTTCTTATTCAACGAGATCCTGGTGCTGACCCGACCCGTCACTCGCAACGATCGCCACTGCTACCAGGTGTACCGCCAGCCCATCCCCTTGCGGGACATGGTCCTGGAGGACCTGCAGGATGGCGATGTGAGAATGGGAGGATCATTCAGAGGGGCTTTCAGCAATTCTGAGAAAGGTGAGTGTACACACACATTATTCATCATACGACCTTACAATTCAATCTCAACACTAAAGAAATGCCTTCTTGTACACTTGCTGTGAATTGGGAATTAAATATCTTTCGCTTTCTCTGTTCCAGCTAAGAACATCTTCCGTGTGCGTTTCTCCGAGGCCTCTCAGGGCCAGTCCCACACTCTGCAAGTCAACGACATCTTCCACAAGCAGCAGTGGCTCAACTGCCTTCGCAGCGCCATCACCGTCCAGCGGGGAGCACCACCCCCTCCCCAGCCCCCTGCGGAGACCACAGCAACCACCTCTGACTCCGACTCCGCTGTCACCCCCACTTCGTCCGACCCGGAGACTCCCACCACTCCCCCCGCTTCCCTGCCCTTGTCAGGGGCCCGGTCCAAGCGCCGACCCCCTTCATCTTCGTTGTCATCGTCGTCTTTGACTTCGTCATCCTCCATGGAGGCGGATGAGAATTGCCCGCAGGGCGTGGTGGCGCCGCCGTCCCCTTCTTCTCCCACCACGCCACCCCCTACTCTCAACTCTGACTCTGTGTCATCTTCCTCCTCCTCCTCCTCCTCCTCCTCCTCATCCTCCACGTCATCCCAGTCTCCACGCAAGTCCAAGAAGGAGAGACGGGCCATCTGCTCGCTCGGAAAGAGGAAGGAGACCATGGTCTAAAAGGGAGAGGAAGAAAAGGAGGGCATGGGTGATCCCCCCCCCCAGGAGGACTCTTGCCTTCCCAGAAGGCCTTGGTCAGAGACTTAAATTTGAAGAAGCGGGTGGACTTCTAATTTATGTTTTATGTGTGTGTGCGTGCACGCTCACATCCAAAGTGTGTGCGTTTGTGCGCATGCGTGTGTGTTCTTTCAACAGTGTTTCCGTCTTACTTTGCTGAATGGCAGCTATTCCTCTCCCCACCCCCACCCCCCCGTCCAATCTAACAGTATTCAGGCGCTTGCAAGGGCTCAAGGGAATGATTACAATACAGCACGCCTCACATTCATCTACATTTGTGTGTGTGTGTGTGTGCGCGTGCGCATTTAAGAGGTGGGGGAGGCTTGTATCTAGTCTTGTTTACTACTCAGTTTGTATTTATGTTTTCTGTTTTGTTTCTTTTCTTTTGTAATTAAAGTTTTACAGGTTTTTTTTCTAACATATTATTAATCAGAGGTTGTACTGTAGCTCTTTGCGTTGTTAAAACAGCACTGTTTTTTAGATTTTCTTTTCTTTTTTTTTTTCCAAAACCAGAAATGTTTGAGGGGAAGAGTAAGTAAAGTCTCAGACATTGTTGTTAAAAAAAAGGAGAGAAACTAAATATCTTGTAAAGTCTGATTCTACTGGAAGTCAAGTCTTAGTCTACTCACCACATTCCCATTGGGTTATGCCAATGGTAAGCTAGCAGCATGCTAGTGCACCCATATTCATCTGGCTGTAGGGTTTAATTCAATGAATTTGAATTTGAAAGTGATCTCAATTTAATATTTTTATTTTGTATTTTATTTTTAAACAAAATATATTTTGTCCTGTAAACTCCAATCTGAGCCATGTTGGACAAAAACGCCAGCTTTACCACAGAGCACAAACACATGAGATGGACCCTTGTAGCATACTCCACAGCTGTGTGCCAGCTAGCACACTTTTGTTAGCATGACTGATAGCATTAGTGCTAGTGTTAGTGCTACAGTTAGCATGAATGCTTGTACTTGGGCAACTTGACACTTGTCTTGTTGCATGGTGAGTAGGATTTAGCTGAATGTTGTACAGATGGTGTCAATGTATGTATATGTGAAAAAAAGATGGCAAAGAAGAAGTACGTTCAGGGGAAGAGCAGATTGACTCTGAGGCGGGGGCTAAACAGGCTGTCACTGATGAGGGACTCCTGTCCTGGCTGGCTGATTGTTGCTTCTGCCCAGAGTAGGAAGGGATGAGGCACTGGTGATAAGCCAGTGAGATTACTGGAAAGGAAACTGCATGTTGGTATGGAGTTACTAGAGAGTTACTAGAGAGTAGAAAGTTCTGGAATGTGATGTGTAAAATAAATAAGCCCTTTTTTGTATAAAAAGAGTTTGTGTATAAAAAGGCAAAAAATTAAACAGCAATTAAGGAAAGAAGTGTTTACTGTGGGTTTTGTGTGTTAACTGTGGTGTAAAACGAACAAACCAAATGATTGCAATAAAGGCGGCTGTAAAATTGACCACTGACATCTGAGCATCTTTCATTATTCCTTTGTCAGAGCTCATGGTGATCTCATGGCTTCATTTTTCACCTCACCACACACACACAACATTCATTCCTACACGTACACTCGTCTCCCAACCTCCAATTTGTCTATTTTACACAAATATCCACACACATACTCATACAGGTCACCAATGTGCAAGCACATAAAACACTCCTCCTCAAACACACATACACACCATACCCAAACAGTTTGTCGAGTGTCACTGCTGAGTGTTTTTTCCATCGACAGATTAAACGTTCGTTGGCCTCATCGGCGTCATCAGTCCATCACATAAACAAGCAAATGACTCCCCTCCTCTGCGTTGGTCTCACATCCCTCATTCCACCACACACACACACACACACAAATACACACTCACCACCGAGAGCTTATCTGTCTGGTCATCCATCAGATTGCAGCAACTCCCTGCTCTCGACTGCAGTGTGACATTATTCCCATGAAATACTCACTCTGCATATCTCCCTATCTAGGCTACACTATGTTAAGTTTGTCTGTTTGGACAGGACTCCCCCAGGAAATTAATTCTATTCATTTGACTTTTAGGCTTGATGTGTTCTGAATGACAGTTTGACAGGGAAATAAAATCACAAACATCCAAGCAAGGTAATAAAAAAAACTATGTTAGGTCAATGTTGTGAGTCAATACCAAACTTGGCCATCGCACACATTCAGGTCGTCACTTATCGACTTCCTTGATTAGACAAGACCAAGCTTAGACCAGCCATGAAAGCTTGTCAGTAAATAAGGTGAGGCGTCTCTAAACATTTTATGGAGAATACTGCAACTATTAGTTTTCTACTCTTATCTGTAACTTGCTACTCTACTTATATGGGGACTGAACTTTACTACATTTCTATAGCACTTTTCAAGACACCCAAAGCACTTCACAGTGGAAGGGGGACCTCACTTACCACCACCAATGTTTTAACACCCACCTGGGTGATGTACGACAGCCATTTTGTACCAGAATGCTCACCACATACCAGCCTGAGATGGAGAGTGAGGGAATAGATGAATGAGCTAATTTGCACTGGGGGATGATAAGGGGGCAGGATTGAAGGAGCCAGGTTGGGCCAGGATACCAGGGAACCTCCTATATGTGCCATGGGCATATAAAAATAAGAGTTCTGTCTTCTATTCCTTTCTGTCTTCTATTTCTCATGTTCTAGTTCAGTTGTGTTCCGTCCAGTGTAGGTTGAGGGCAAGACCAGCCTTCTCAATAAGATGTGGTTGAGAGATTGAGATCATGAGGAACTGTAAATGCAGACGATGCAGCATCATGGGCAGGGAGTCACATTACACAATATTGTCTAGCCCAACGCCACCCAATTTTTGATAAAATCTCCTATCTCCATTTCTTATTTCCCTCTTCCTTTTAGGCAGCCATGGCCTACTGGTTAGGGCCTCGGGCTAGTGACTGAAGGGTGGCTGGTTTGACTACTTACCAGGAGAAACAATGTAGGCAGGGGAAGTGTTTGAACATTGCTGTCCTATCCACATCCATGGTGTCCTTGAGCAAGACACCAGACCCCTGCCCGGGCACCAGAGCAGCTGGCTGCCCACTGCTCCAGGTTAGTATACTTCACCTTACTGTGTGCTCTCACTGTATATATATTATACGGCTGTCCAGAATGCTGCAGCAGGTTCCATTGACTATGAATGGGCCTTCGTAACTTTCGGAGGTCAGTTGTTTCTGTAGAATCACTGCTGCAAAAGTATAATGACCGCTGTCAATGGCAACAGGTTTTTAGCTTCACATCTGCATATCATTCCGTGATTAGAGATCATTCACTTATCAAAATGGAACTTCATTGAAAGTGACAGGAGATCAGCTGCGTTCTAATGCATCCTTTAAGATCAAGTTGCATTGCAAACTATTTGTTTATCCGCAGAAGCCACAAAACTGTCACAAATTAAATTTAAAAGACGTTTGTGTAAAGTTTTCTGTCATCATTTTGGCAAGTAGCCTTCAGCGTTTGGATCCTGTTTGTCCTGTCATGAAATATCTTTCTATAATGACTGGCGGACAATACATTATCCCTTTCACACACACACACACACACACATATGTATATGTATGTATACACACAATGGCTTCCCTCTTTAGCTGAGTGTATACTGACCATGGTTTTTAAATAGGCAGTGATGAAGAGGGCCTTGGAGTGTCACTGAGGCATGTTGGGGGCCATCATTTGCCCTGATGGGGTCACCTGGGTGAGGGCTTCTGATGTTAGCAGTCAGGAGGGGTCAAGTATAAACATAGTACTGCCAGACAAGAGACAAGACATAATTAGTGACAATTAGGTTACATTTTGGTCATGAGAGCCTTGAAAGACAGGGACAATGGTTGTGTATATTTCTCCTTAAAGTGATTATCCAGAGTGAATCAACTTTAGCCCTGTTATTTCCTGTTGCCAAGTGCTTTCGGTAGGTATGAGAACGACAGAATTTGGTACAATGTAGACAACATAGCACAATTGCAGCCAACACTAGCCGATGAGAGCTTTTCCTGTGCCCCCATCAGTTAGTGTTAGCTGGCAGTTCGGTCTACGTTGTATCAAATGCTGTCGTTCATTTACCTACCAACAGCACCCAGCAGCCTCAAAGAACAGGAGTATGGGCTGATTGACCATAAACCACAAGATGTGCTGAGAAACCAGATCCTTGTTCTACACTTTTGTATTGTAGAGAGGGTTTGGACATTTGGTATTGAGAATCGATTGCTTGCTTGAGGTGTTTGAGTTTAAATAGATTGGATCAGCCCCTGACTGATAGTTTGCCTTGACTGATAGCATTCTAGCTCTGCATTGACAATGCCTCCCTCTGTTTGCTGATTGGACAGCTCAATGGGATCAAATCCAGACTAGCACTGTAGGGAGATGATAATCTAGTGGAAGACCAAAGGTCTTGGTCATGGTCATGTCATGCAAGACACGTCCACAGACGTTTTATTGTATTTTACTTAGATATGAGACTATAAAGTTCAAACTCAACCCTATGGACCTAGTCCTGGCACTATTGGCTAGCAGTGTGTATGTGTGTGTGTGTGTGTGTGTTTTTGTGTGTGTGTGTGTGGAGAAAAGCTGGTTCTGATGTATCCCAAATGAACGCATTACTAGATTAAGTCCAGTATGATGGACATATAGGGTGTGCATTTGTGGAGGTATACAGTATCTGAGATAATCAGTTGAGATAATCAGTGTGTGTGTGTGTGTCTGTGTAAATGAATAAATGTATGATTCAGTATGAGGTCATGGAGAAGAGACCCCTAACTCAGTCTGGGGAGTCTATAGTTTAGACTATACACACACACACACACACACACACACACATGATTTTGCTCTGCCTTTAGGCTGGTAATGAGCTCAGCTTGTTTGGCTGGCCGTCCATATACATCTTTGTATTCTGACCCCAAAGTCTCGCTTTCAAGCTAATGCTGGAATTCTCTGGCCATGCGCTCATTGTCTCCAGAAAGCTGATCTGCCTCCATCTGTTTATACCGGCCCAACAATTCTGTAAACACCACAGAACGGAGCAGCGGAGCTACATACCACCAGCCGGCCAGCTTCACCAGCCAGTGATGTCAACCGCACACAATGAAAACAAAATGAAAGTCTTTATGATCTGTGAGACAGGCTGAACTAACAGCATCACTTCAAAGAGGTAAGGAGAGAGAGAGAGAGAGAGAGTGAGAGCGAGAGAGAGAGTATAGGAAATAGGAAGAGAAAGAAAGAAAGACAGAAAGAAAGAAAGACCCTCAAGCCCTTCTTGGTCTTTGAGGTCCTCAAAAGAACAAACACATCCCAGTAAAGAGAATCAAATGAACGAAGGCATTTTACAACTTGCCACAGACTAAACATTAGCCAGGGCAGAGTCATCATTAAATGTTTGTCACAAACAAGAGGCTTGGCCTGTTGCAAAACTATCAGTGCTATGCAGACAGACAAAAAAGTCTTTAGCGGCCTACACTTCAAAGGTTGTGCCTTTGAATTGTTCCTTCCTGCAAACCACACACTGCTGATTTTTTTTTTCAGGGTGTTTATTTTTGGATGTACAATGTGGATGTGGTATTTTCTTTCCACCAGTAAAGAATCCCTTAAATAGTAAAAGGCAGTGTAAAAAATAATGTTTTTTACATGCCCCAGTGCTTATAAGGCTTTAACTGTGCCATTAACAGCCCTTTGGGTAAGGCTTAGGTAGGTAATAGGTAGCCTGGTAATAAAACCAGACCTTCCTTCTACACTTTTGTTTTGTACAGAGGGTCTGCACATTCAGTACTGAGATTTGATTGCTTGCTTGAGGTGTTTGAGTTTTAAAAGATTGGATCAGCCCCTGACTGATAGCTTGCCCTTGATTGATAGCATTCTAGCTCTGCATTCACAACACCTCCCTCTGTTTGCTGATTGGACAGGTTAAAATGCCTCCTGAAACAACAAACTGAATTGGATCAAATCTAGTCTAGCACTGTAGGGAGATGATAATCAAGCAGAGGTGCTAGGAAGGCATGGCCAGGATAGGAAACAGCTCATATCAATAACAAAACGAAAGGTAAAATGCATTTGTGACATTGGTTGCTGTTTTTTCTTTTTTTCTTTCTCTCCCTCTCTCTACCACTCACCAAGATGGCTGACCTTCAAAACCCTTCTACCCATATACACACACACTCACACACAAGCAATAAATTCTGTCTCTCCCTTCATCTATTCCTATTACTGACTTTCATTTTCCAATGCCCCATTCAGTTAATGTTAGCTACTGGTGTGCTATTAGGTCTATGTTGCATCAAATCTTCTAGTTCTTTTTCCTACAGACAACACTCAGTAAAAAACAACAGAGCTATGGATCACACCGGATGTGTCCTTTAAGGACATGACTGACATACCTAAAGTACTTATTCAGATATTTGGTTAATTTTAATTAAAGGCTGTAAAAATGTGAGGGTGGACAGGAAAGAGCTCATATAAATATAAACACACACATGCGCACACACACGCACACACACACACACACACACACACACACACACACACACACACAAGCACACACACGCACAATAAAGTTGCCACACTTGCACCACTGCATTGTGTCATCAACATTTGAGACTGTTGAGGAACACAAGACAACAGCTTTTAATATTCGCACACACACACTGCCGACTGAGCAACACACACACACACACACACACACACACACACACGCATCCGATTAAGCACAGTAGGATTGCTCAACATGGGGGTTGAATATGGAAGTCTGTTTGTATGGTGTCAGTTTCACTTTGTATTAGCGGCAATGCAAGAAGTGAACACAGGCACACACACACACATATACACACACACACACACACTGACTCCGTTTTTAACTAGCATGTTTCTGTTTTGGGGTCTGAGGTGTGCTTGTGGATTAGTGGGTTATTGACAGGGGCAGATGTGATGTCACCTTGTCACTTCCCATATAGAGCCTATATTAATAACATTACTCTCTCTCTCTCTCTCACACACACACACACACACACATACACACAGACACACACTTATGTGAAGAGTACAGGACACTTATTTCCAGAAAAAGAGAAGGAAATGACAATAGTCCACACACATCACTCACTGATAGGTAAAGCAAGGGAGAGAGAGAGAGAGAGAGAGCAGATTACTGGAAGATGACTTGTTTTGTGACATGTTCCTGTATTCCTGTCTTGTGATTGTATCAGTGCTCTGCCACTCCTCTCTTCCTCTCTGGCATTTCCAGGTTCAGGAAGGCCAGATAGCCACCAGCTGAGCTCAGACTGATAGTGTGTGTGTGTGTGTGTGTGTTGTGTCAAAATGAAACTCATGTCCGACCTTCAGTGTCAGTTCCTGCCCCAGGCAACCTAGGCCAATCAACACATTTAAGGGGGGCATCGTCATGCATTTTTTTTCTTCAATTTTGTATCTTTAGGCCCTGTTTACATTTATCTAGATATTTTTATAAATGGATATTTTTTTTTAATTGTGTTTACACCTATCCAGTGGAATCCAGAAAAATACAGCTTTTTGAAATCCCCACTTTGGAGGGTGTTTTAAGAAAATAAATGTTTGAGGTGGCTAAAACTCCAATTACGTGTAAACAACAGGCCCAAAAGGATAAAAAAAATGATGAACAGGACTGGAGGGGGGCATGTGGGTTGTTGGATTTCTGCGTGAAAGACGGAGAGCAAGACAGACGTCACCGCTAGAGTCTACTTCTGTGTGTGTGAGTGTGAGCATGTATGTGCGTGTATGTGTGTGTTTGGTGAATAGTGTTTAGGTGATCTGATAGCTTCTCTGATGTTAGGGGTCAGTGTCCTGGCTAACACTTCCGTAACTGAAACCTGACAGATGTCACCCGTGCTCTTCTCCCTCTCTCCAAACATCAATCATGCTGAGAGAAAGAGAGAGAGAAAAGAGGGAAACAGAGAGAGAGAAAAAAAGGACAAAGAAGGGACCAAAAAGTTGGGCCAGTTCTTTGCACATGTGTGAGATTAATTTCTGAGCTTATGGCAATCAGTCAGAAGCTATTCACACACCTATATGCATTTATGTTTTAACTGTGTGTGTGTGTGTGTGTGTGTGTGTGTGTGTGTGTGTGTGTGTGTGTGTGTGTATGTGTGTGTGTGTGAGTGAGTGTATGTGTGTGGGCGCGTGCATATGTTTGAATGTGAGCATAAAAACCAAGTATCTTCCACAAACACCTCAAACTCTGGTTGACATTGGTTGCTGTTTTTGCTTTTTTTTCTTTCTCTCCCTCTCTCTACCACTCACCAAGATGGCTGACCTTCAGGACCCTTCAACCCATATACACACACACTCACATACAAGCAATAAATTCTGTCTCTCCCCTCATCTCTTCCTCTTTTTCTCTATTCCTATTACTTAGCCCTGTTGTTCGAGGTCACTGAGTGCTGTCAGTAAGAAAAACAACAAGAAAATGTGATACAACACAGATTGTTGTATGAACATGTTAGCTACTGTTGTGCTATTCGGTCTATACTGAATCAAATCTTCTAGTTCTTTTTCCTACAGAGCTATGGATCACTCCAGATGTGTCCTTTAAGGACATGATTGACATACCTTAAACAATCCTTCAGGTATGACAGATTTTGTTAAACTTTATAGGCTGCAAAAATGTGGGGATAGACAGGAAAGAACACATATAAACATAAACACACACACACACACAATAAAGTTGCCACATTTGCACCACTGCACAGTGTCAACACCTCTAATCTTCTGTACAAATCACACATAACACGGGTAGACTTACTTATTTGACATTAGTGGGGTAAGTGATACTGAGTAATGTTGTATTTGTTCATGTCAATGTTTTTGTTTTATATTTCTTAACAGATCCTTTTGTCTAAAGAAATACCTTTGAACAAAACACCAAACAAAACACACGAGGGATTACCTCACTCCATTATAATCCAGTG